>PVKP010000891.1:120484-168127 GCA_004027715.1 Plecturocebus donacophilus | reverse complement strand
ACTGCAAGGGTTCCTTTGGGGTGATCAAAGAGGGAGATACAGACAGACACAGAGAGACAAAGGCAGGGCGGACTGAGGGTCTGGGAGCCACGCGGTCTACACCGTTTCCGAGGCACGCCGCGTCCCGCCCAGCCTGTTGAGCAGGTAGACACGAGCGACCCAAGCGTCAGCGTCGCTGCCGCGAGTGCCCAGGGTGCACACACGCGAGGACCGACGGGTGCCACTGCAGGGTCCCCTCTCCCGCTCACCGCCTGCCACCCCTGACGCCCTCTTTCTCCCTTCACAGTGTGGATTTGCGAGGCGCGCCCTGGAGCTGCTAGAGATCCGGAAGCACAGCCCCGAGGTATGCGAAGCCACCGAGTAAGTGGTCGCTGCGTCCCCACGCGGGTCGGGGCTCTTCAGACTGGCGGTCCCTCTTCCGGGACCCCTTCTTGGGCTGGGCCTTCTTCCTCCCCGGGAAACCTTCCGTAAGCCCCCAACTTGCCCAGCCCTGGGGAGCCAGGGCCCGGTTCCCACGCTGGGGAGGAGCGAGAGGAAAAGAGACGACGCCCGCGGGGCCGGCCCAGGGCCCGGGGGACCCGCGGCGCCCGAGGGAGGAGCGCCGACTGGGGTGGGCGCCGGCTGCGGGGCTCGCTGGGCCGGGCCGTGAGAACGCGCGGGGCGCGCCGGGGCCACTGCTCTCCCACGGCCGGGGCGCCCGGGCCGCAGAGCCCGCCAGCCCCGTGCAGCGCCGCGGCCTCCGAGGCGCGGGCAGGCGAGCGAGCGGGCGCAGCCGGGGAATGCCTGGACCGCGGGGGCAGCGGGGCTGGAGGCGGCGGCCGGCTTCAGGGCAACTTCACCCGGCGGGCTGCGGCGTGGGTAAGCGGCGCGTGCTCCCCGCGGCAAACCCTGCGGTGGCTGGGCTGCCCGGAGAAGGCAGCCGGCTAACTTCCAGCCGCTGCCCAGCGGCTCCGCGAGGTGTGCGCGTGTGTGCGAGACAGACAGAACGCTTTACTGCTTAGCAGTGCGGTTTCTGCTTTTGCTAGGACTGCGGCTCTGGGGGAAACGGCGAGCAGGGGCCACCGCGGTCTCCGCGCCAGGCTGCACCCCGTCGCCCAGGCTGCCTGACAGTGACGGCGGTGTGAGGGGCTGCGTTGCAATGTGGTCATGTGATTTCAGGCTATGGATTTCGTGCGTCTTTGCTCACTGATTTTCATATGGTTATTCTTTCATTGTGCACTCGATAAACAGTTTACATCTTCTGAAGTAAGCCAGAAGATCATAAGGCTCACTTAACGATGACTGGTGGAAGGCATCTTGAATTCGAACCTATGGAAACAGTGCTGGGTTTTAAGTAGGACAGATTTTTTTTCTTTCATTTGAACTTCATTTATTACATATCAATAGTTTTAGGATCAGTCCTATGGTGATTTCACTAAATGCCTATTTAATGAATTCTTGATTTGGTTTTATTACATCTCTACCACTTACTAGAACGGTCTCGGTAGGAACGTCAAACTTTCCTGTTACATATAGGTAAGGGCTGAAGCCCTTAATTATGTAAATTTTTATATCTTGGTTCATAGTGTAGAAGTGGCCTGTTGCTTTTCCTAAAATGGCTAGACGTATTTTTTTTCTTTGAGAGTGATTATTTCAGGTACCTTATTATTCACAGTTATGATAGCAACAATGGGACCAAAATAAGCAACACTTGATTTGTCTGAAAGCTATGTGTATAAACTTAATTATTTCTTCAGTGGAAGTTATCTACACAGTCTATGCTTTGCTCAGCCATTAAACAACTGGGTCTGTGGATCTTCTTCAGGGGGCCTGAAGTCCCCAAAATTGTACTTAAACATTAGAGTTGCTGCATTTTAAGGGAGATAGTACAGAATCAGATATCCAAAGGGATCTGTGCCCTAACAGAAAATTAAGGACCACGGGGTAAAACCACGTAAGCCACACTTTTTCCTGTCAAAACAACAGGCTCTCTCCATAGAGCCTGCAGACAAAAGCTAGCAGGAAAATTCTAGAACAATTAAATGGTGTTAAAATAATTAAACATTTCGCATAAAATAGACCAGATGTGTGTATTTTAATGTATTATTAAACAAGCCTGTGAAGTTTATTTAGTAGAATTTTGTAGTGAATAGATGGGTACCTTGTGTTTATTCTTGTATTTTAAGATCTCTTTCTATTAAATGACAGAAAATAAAAATTATATTTTTGTCTTTGAAATCCAATCAACATATAAAGTACTTATGCTCGACATAATGTCTCATAGTGTATGAAATATAAGTAGCCCGTTAAAGGTCTTGCTTCTATATATTCAGGTATTAAGTAACATGATTAAAATAGTTTTCTATCATTCAGAGAATGAGTAAGGAAATATAAAATTATTTTATTTATTTATGGCAATCCCAAAGACAAAAGAAGTGTGAAAAACTTCACAATTTTTAGTCCTTATAACCCTTAAAACTATGGCTTGTTAAGTGATTTTTCTTAAGACACTTTGAGAAGCTATTTTAAAATTTCACTGCAAACAAGTGATATTAAAATTAAAGTATATCTATTACAAATACATCAATAAACTATTTTGTGACCTAATTTTAAGAATTTTGTCATAGATATTTTTCAACTAAACTTGAAAAAAATTAAAAGTTTATCTAACATCACTTTTATTGACACATTGCAATATCGTATAAGTTTGAATTTTTTCAGAAACTATACTTGGGAAATTAAATCCTGCATTTACATTTGCTAACAGTTAATGATTGTGGACTGAGGAGAATATTTCTTTCTTTACAGGTTAGTTTAAAATAACATGATATGTACCCCCATAATTTCTAACTTATCTTTTTTCAGAAATAAATAAATAGCAAATTAGCCATCAGAACCAATCTCTACAAGTAAGGGGAAATGGAAAGGTAAGGCAATATTTCAATAAAACAAGCCAAAAAGTATGTCTATTGATAGGAAAAAGATTTTGGAGGAAGTGGTTTATTCAGAATGACTTTTTCTATGTTGAATTCACTAAGAAGTTGCTTGGCTTTTATTTGTGAGACGATTCCATTTTAATGGCACTGGTTTTTATACTGGTTAATTAAAAATATTTACCCAAGCCACTTTTCTTAAACATTTATATTTATTACTTTTTGCACATTTGTAAAAACAAATATTTCTTTCAAAAGTATCAATAATTAAAAATATTTTTGTCTCTTGGCCATCTGCATTGATTCTGCAATAGTTTGTTTTGGGTGTCTACATCTTGACTTGATATAAGAGCTTCTGTCAATGATTAGCTACTTGGGGTGAAGTAAATTTCCTGGGATTGATTTACTTGGGGTAAAATAAATTTCCTGGCTATCCTGAATCAAAACTGCTTCTTTTATTTTTTTTTCAGAACATCTTGAAATGTCTTACTTAACATATATACATGTATGTATGTATATATACATATTTTAAATTTTGCCCTGGATGCAGGTCAATAGGCTTCATCTTCCAAGCCCACAGGAGGAGAGAATGGCTACGTCTTAAAACTTGAGATCCTCTGGAACAGGTTCTTCCTCGCCACAGCAATGTGCCTCACAGCCTGTAGTTTCTAACTTCTCTTATCTGGCATGCTTCTGGCCATTAATAATATTTCATTAAAACAAAGCCTCCCTTTTATAAAATTGAAGCCAACTCAAATTAATTAACTCACATACCAAGTCCTCCATCTCACCATACTAAGAATTAGCAGGAAGTCAACACAAGACAATGGCTTTGAAAGTGAACACCTTCTTGGGGAAAGCAAGTGGGGCAGACCCATTTCTTAATCCTGACCTTTTTTTCTAGGCCCAGCCTATCTATTTATCCCCTTTTGCTTTGTCACACAACACTGAAAGTACCTGTTTAAATGTCTGCATCCCCCACTAAATTCAAATTTCCTTCGGAGTATCCAATATTGGCTCCATAGTGGTTGGCGCATAGTAGGTGTCTAAAGAGTTTAACACTGTTGTCTTTGTTATTCTTGAATTAAGGCTTGTTTATACCTTGATGCTACCAGATGGAGCTATGATCTTGGTGACAGAGACCCTTGTGTGTTCTTCTATTATACGGTTTGTAGCCTCTTCAGAATTGCTTGTAAACTGTTATTTATTTCACCAACAATTTTAACTCTGCTCAAACTCTTAAATCTCTTGCAACTAGACCTACTGGAACCTGCCTTCCCAATGTCAGCTTCACTTTTAATGTCTGCTTTATCTTCTTTGCTGTGGATTTAGCTGGACAAAGAGACATAACTGCATCTTGTGACTACCAATTGCTTCACTCCAGTTTCAGCATAGAGGATACTTAACAGTGCTATGCAGTTATTTTATTCTTTTTTGGTTAATTTCATATCAAATTCTCCATGGTACACATTCTGGATTTTCCAGGTTTTCTAGTCTACCAAAATTATCTCCACTCTTCATTCTTAGCAGAAGACCATACTTTTTAATTCACAGAGAGTACTAGAGTCAATTTTGGCAAATTATTTGTCAACACTCATCTTGAATAAAGTAAGCATTTCTTTGACTAGGACTGAGCATAAGAACTCTTCTCTTATATTCAACTGTCAAATTTGTCTCTTTAATACCCATATCTTTAATTTTTACCTCTTAGAGTATTTATACAAAATGCTTTTACATCTAACAACTCTTAATAGTGTCTAAGATAATATTCAGTTCCTTCAACCCATGCATGTTTAGCATGGGTTGAGAGTCTCATCATGATCAGGGCTTTTCTCTTTTGGATGCACTTCTGTTTTTCTTAGTGTGATCCCCAGAGTTGAACACAGAGGACCGTCCTCTGATATTTTTATGTCCTCTAGATACCATATAGTAAATCAACCTGAAATCTACCCTAACCCCCACTTTTTTCTGTACTCATACAATACTGTTTAATTATGTATCATTTTTGCACATTCTTCTGAAAATATACTTCTTTTCCCAACCTAATTTTAGGTTTGGCTACTTGATTTGGGACTTTTACAAATACTTACTGCAATTAAATATAATTGTTACCTTTAGTTAGCCTGTTATTCCAGAAAGCCAAGGTCTTCTTGAATTGTGAGTCCTTGATACATGTTAGCCATTTTCTCCAATTTAGGGGAATTAACAGATTTGATCAGGATATAGTTAACATCTTCATCCAAGTAACTATCCACAATGCTGAACTGGAACTACTTTGGCATTTTCCTAGACACCTTCCTTTACGATAGACTCCCGCTGTACATTGGTCCATAAATTATTCCTCTTTATAAAGCTGTTCAACCAGTTATACAGTCAAACAACTCTCTTTGAAGTTTACATTCCTTTGTGTGACTTAAGAGAGTATACTGAGACAGACTTGGTCAAATTCCTTGCTGAAATGAGTTTCCATTTCTGTAGAATAGGTGTCAAGTAACGGCTGCTGAAAACAGGAGGAGATAACTAGGTTAGTTGATAGTGATAGGTTCCTGTGACCTCTCGTTAGTTTATAAATAACAGCACTTCACATTTTGAATGCTTGCATGCCATGTTTTTAATCATCTCTTTGGAATAGTACCTGCAATTAATGTCCAGCTCTCTTAAATTACAGCTGGTAGAATCCACCTTTCCAAATTTGAAAACTGAGGCAATTGTTGGATTCTGTCAACAGTTCTCTTCATCATAGCATTTTTAAAGATGGCTTTAACAATTCCTTTATTTTATCTGCACGTGCTTTCAATATTTTGTAGTGTAATTTCCCCAAATTAGTGAATTTAAACTCATTTAGAATATTTGATAGCATTCTATCTTCTGGACCTTAAATTGGTTGTTTTAGTTTTGTCTTACTTTTATAAGCATGGATATTATTTTCTTAAGGAATGGATATGGAACAAAATAAGAACAGAGTAATTTGCCTGTTTGTTCATGTACTGTGATTTGAGTATCTTTAGCCAGTGCATTCATTTTGTATCTAATAAAAATGCCATTATCCCTTTATCTGGCAATCATAGCAAGAATTAAAAGGGCATTTTTTCTTGTTTTTGTAAGCTTCAGCTTATTTTATGTCTTATATTTTATAACACTCTTCTTAGAGGCTCAGCCACTATTTTGTACTTCTCTCAATAAAGTTTATTATGGTTTATGCTTGTCACTGAGGGAGATACAAAGCAAAGTTTATGACACACACTCCTTAACTTGAAGGAATTTAAAGTCTGCATGAACAAAACCAAGAAATGGTCTCAGAATTATACATGTCAGCACTTAACAACGAGCGTAATATTTGTAGTAGAGTTTTAATATGTTTGAAAGAATTTAGGAGAAGGAAGGGAGTTTGGTAAGATGGAAATACTGAGTAAGGCTTTCCAGAGGGTATCTAAGACTTAGCTGAGGTTTCAAAGCAAGATCAGGACGTTGGACATCATAGGATCTGTAGGATTTAAATATAGCAAATAGTAGGAAGAGTATTCTAGACAGAGGAAGGGAAAAGATCCACTGCAGGGATCAGATGTGTTGGGGTGTGTGTGTGTGTGTATGTTTGGTGTGTGCGTATACCCTGTGTATGGTGAAAAGGGCAATGCTGAGCCTTCCTAAGCCATAGCTTTGAAGTATTTCTTTATAGAGAACACCACTTTTTCATTTCTAGGTGTGAGGCCCACACCTACTCATCTTGTAGATCTCAAACTAAGCTCTACTTATTAAAAGTTTTCCCTGACCTTCCAAACCTAAATTGCATGCCTTATTATGTTTTCCTGTAACACACTGTGCTTCCTCTGTCAAATTATTATGACATGAATAATTGCTTATTTTCGATATTAGACTGATACTTGTGGGAAGAGGTACCATTTCTGTTTAGTTCCCCATTTTATGCACAGTCATCTAACACAAGCGCTCAATGGCTCATGAGCACTCAGTGAAAATGTGTGCTATGATGAGCCTACTCGGAACAGTGAAGTTATATGGAGAATATTTGTAAATAAATGTTTAAAGAAGGGTTGGATTGTAAGTCCAGGATTTTCTTTCTTTATATACTTATTCTATAAGATTTTTTTTCTATTTTAAAAATGTATTTATTTGCTTTTACTTCTTAAGCTTTTTTTTATTATTAAAAATAAAGACAAAGACACATACCTTAGCCTGGACCTACACAAAGTCAGGATCTTCAGCTTCGCTGTTTTCCACTGCCACGTTTTCTCACTGGAACGTCTTCAGGTTCAGTAACACTCATGGAGCTGTTCTCACCTTTGATTACAATGGAAAACCTCCATTGCAATCTGGAAAACCTCCTGAACGAAATGTCTGAGGCTGTTTTATGGTTAACTTAATTTTATAAGTAAAACTAGTACCCTCTAAAATAACAATAAAATGCATAGTATAGTAAATACATAAACCAATAAAACGGTACTTTCTTATCACTATCAAGTTTTATAAACCATACGTAATTGCATGTACTATGCTTTTATGTGACTGATGGTGTAGTAGGTTTGCCTGCGGCCCATCTCCACAAGCATTTCAATTATACACTGTGCTATGACATTAGATGGCTAGCAGTCTCTAAGTAATGGGATTTTTTCAGCCTCATTATAATCATATGGGACCATGATTGTGTATGTGGTCCATAGCTGAAAGAAACGTTGTTATTTGGCATATGACAGTATTGTTCTCAATTTACAATCACTTTGTAGCTTCAAATATGCTCATTATCAGTAGTTAAATGATATGTGGTTTTTATTCCATTATTAATAAAACATGTGACAAGGAATTTCAGTATTCCATAGTATAGCATGAACTTTTAAATTGTGTATTTGTGGGAATAAAGTTATATCAAGATATTTAGTACTATGGGTGAAGAATTTAGAGAGTTACAGATGTAGCATTGAAGGAAATTTGGATAAATGCAATAAAATTGTCAGTACATGAGTTGTAAAGCAAGATATTCATATATTAAATTAGCACTGTACATTTGTAAACATGATTAGCAAAAGGCTGACTTCCCAGTGAAAAAAACATCTTTGGGTAAAATTCCATTTTTTTTAATGTTTTAAAATATTTGCAGTCACTAATTGTAAGTCATATTCCTTTTTTGTCCATCTCTATCCCAAATAACAATTTAATACACCACAGCATCTATTTCTCATTCTCTTCTGTGTAACTGGCTCAGAATAATTCATAAGCCCTTGTGTCATCTTATGCTAACAAAAATTCAGCAGTGGTATGTAGGAGCGCTGTGATATGTGCTGATAAGAGTTTATACTTTGGAGAGCAAATTATCCTAATTAAAGTCACTGCTTCTTTTCTCTTTCTCCTCCTCTCTTCGAAGCTATGAGAGTTTATCTTAACCTATACTGGCTTGCTTACTGGCTTGCTTGCTGGCTTGGCTGATAGCAAGAAAGTTGTATATAAGGGTTATTATAAGGCCACCTTTCACAAAAGTTGCTCTCCCACTTGGTCCTGCCCTAAGGCCTAAATCTCCTTTGGATTGATCCAATCCTTTGGAGTATCTCCTGGAGTCCATAAGATACCTGTTTTACTCAAAAGAGCAGGACAACCTGGTTGCCCAACAGCAGTGGTTACTTTTATTATGTTGTGTTCTGCCTTCAGTGAACAGCATGACACTTGGATATAGGTTTTTAAAGTAAAGAGAAAAAAGAAACTGAAAGGCTCAGTAAGTGGGGCATGGATAAGTAAATGAGACCTAAATAGAGGTGTTGGGCAACAATGCAGGGCTTAAATAAGAAGAGGAAGACCAAAAGAAAGCAAAGAATGTCCTAAGAAGAGCTGTTTTTGTTTACGCTTTTGTAGCCTATTAGTTTTCTTCATTCCTGGGGGTGGTTGGAACATTTTTCCACATCAGCATGTTATGGCCTTGATTATCTACCTAAATCAAACCAGAGGAAAATCAGTTTAGTTATTTTTATCTTAACATTGGATCTGTTTCAGCGGTACTGGAAATTAGTAGTTGCATGTTGTCACAGTCTATTTTGTACACAGTGGAAAGGTATATGGCTATGTTTCTTTACATTCACTGTCCATGATAAATACTAATTGGTCAGTGACCATAAGTCTCAAGAATTTTTGCTGCACAGCATGTATTAAAACTCATTTTAAGTGGTGTGGCAGTCATACAGTTTTCATCACTTTAAGTGGGTAATCTGACAGCTGTATTTTACTGCCTGACTGCAGCTTTATTCTTGATTGTTGTCTTCCTTGAATACTGTGTTACGGTCATGTTATCTTAGCTGCAATTTATCCCCAAGTTTTTCACCTCTCTGTCTTTTGCATATATTTTCTGCTCCTGCAAAGCCTTATTTCATTTTCTCTGCCTTGCTATTTCCTATTATTTTACAAAGCTCACCTTAAATGTCACCTTTTCGAGGACATGTTTATCAATGTACTGTGCAGGGTCACCTGCAGATTCTTCATGTCCCCATCACAACCTGTCATGATATCACACTGAACTGAATTTGTTTGGTCTAAGTCTGTCCACCCAAATCTTTACTCAAAACATTCCTTAAGGAACTAATATTGGCTTGTTTTTATTTCTTTGTTTTTGTTTTTAATCTCTGAGATCTCATCCTTTAGAATGTAGTAGTAGGTGCTTAATAAATACTTTGGGGATATGTGAATGAATGGATGATCAGATGGGTTGATGAAAGATTCTAAGGGGAGATTAGGTAATGTGATTATAAGAGAAAGGTGCTGAAGAATGCTTAGGAATGGATCCTTTATTCATACATAATTTTGTTGATCAGCTTATATGTAGCATCACGATCATTTGGAAAATATTGGTCCATTGAAATCTACACATTTTCCAAATGGTGACACACTTTATTATACAGTGTCAAAAGTTAGCCTTCGTGACTATCATCACCAGTCTCATCAGCAAGTTTTAAGTGTTGGGTAGCTATAAGCTCACAATGGTAGTTGTGGATTGAGAAAGTTTTCTAGTTTCCTCTTTTTAAACCAAGAATCCATCCTTAAATATAAGAAAAAAATCAGGCTGGGCGCGGTGGCTCATGCCTGTAATCCCAGAACTTTGGGAGGCCGAGGTGGGCGGATCACCTGAGGTCAGGAGTTTGAGACCAGCCTGGTTTCACATTTTTCATGAAACCCCGTACCTACTAAAAATACAAAAATTATCGAGGCATGGTGGTAGGTGCCTATATTCCCAGCTACTTAGGAGACTGAGGCGGGAGAGATGTTTGAACCTGGGAGGTGGAGGTTGCAGTGAGCCAAGATCATGCCACTGCACTCCAGCCTATATATGTATACTGTACATATATACATATGTGTGTGTGTATGTGTGTGTGTGTGTGTGTGTGTGTGTGTACACCAATAGATTTGGTCTTAATTTAGAATAAATATTAAAATCTAAAATAACAGTTTATATTAAAAATTTAGCAAAGTGGAATTACTTCTTCTGTTTACATTTAAGACCAAGAAACACTTCAAGATTTCAAAATGATAAATTATTAGACAATAATTAAATTACAAACATTATAGCAGGTATCCTGATAGGAAAAATCAAAACAGATGTTCTGAGAACAAACTGCTCTAATCTCCAAAAATGTACACTTATACTTTAAACCTACTAATATAGAAAATTCTAATCAAATATAAATTTCATTAGAATGATTACATCATCACATGTCATGCAGTCTCTGGAGAACTCTACTGCAATTTGTAAAAGAATGAGAATGGAAAAGGTACATGATATTAGAGTATTGTTATGAAAATAGTTTTGACCTTGCAGATCCTCTGGAAATGTCTCAGGACATCCCCAAGAGTTTGCAAACCACATTTCAAGAAATGCTGCTTATGTCAAATATGTCTTGAACAAGGTAAACACAAAGCTTCTTACAATAGTTTAATATCAAGTCCAGTTAATAATAGTTAACATTTCTTAAGCACATGTTTCGTTCCAAGCATTAATACAACTGCGTTACTTTAATCAAATCCCTTGAGGAATGTTCTGTTCTCATCACTGTTCTACAGATGAGAAAAGGGATGATGCACAAAGTAGATAAGTCACTTGCATAAATGTCATACATTGAATTAATAATGGAGCTGGTATTTGCAGCCAGGCAAGATTCACACTTTTACTTACTGTGGTAATTACTATGGTTACCTTTCTGCCCACATTCCAAGTTTTCCTGATGATTTATAAATTAGCCAAGTTTTGCTGATGAACAATAGCATTTGTTGAATGTCTAGCGTTTTAAGAAACTCCCAGTTTTCCATTCCCACCAGTAGTCTATGAGAATTCCAGTGATTTCTCATCATCAATAACTCTTGACATCGCCAAACTCTAGAATTTTAGACATTCTAATGGGTTCTTCTTTAATAACTAATAACATTGAACGTATGAAAAAAATGTTGACTGTTTATATATCTTCTTTAATAAATTGTCTATTCAGATTTTTTGCTCATTTAAAAATGGAATTGTTTATTTTCTTCATGAGTTTCAATGCTGTATATTCTGGATTAAACTCCTTTGCTGGTATGTGCTACAAATATTTTCTTCCAGTATGTGACTTGTATTTTTGTTTATACAATAATGTCTTTCAAAGAGCCAAAGTATTTTATTTTGATGAAGTCCCCTTCATCATGCTTTTTAAAATACTTCATGCTTTTTTTTTTTTTTTAATTTAAGCATCTTCGCTTCAAACCTGGGCACAAAGAATTTCTTTTATGCTTTCTTCTGTAAGTTTTATAGTTGTAACTTTTGCATTTAGGTTTAAGATCTGTTGTAGTCTGTTTATTTTGCTATAAAAGCATACCTGGGGCTGAATGATTTATTTTAAAAAGAAGTTTATTTGGCTCAGAGTTCTATAGGCTGTGCAGGAAGCATGGCACCACCATTTGCTTCTGGTGAGAGCATGAGGTTGCTTCCACTCATGGCAGAAGGTGAAGGGGACCCAGCGTTTGCAGAGATGATTCAGAGAGAGAGGAAGCAAGGGAGAGAGAGAGGAGATGCCAGGCTTTTGTGTAACAGCCAGCTCTTGGAGGAACTAGTAGAGCAAGAACTCATGCCTATCATGAGAATGGTGCCAAGTCATTCATGAGGGATCTGCCCAATGACCCAAACATCTCCCAGTTCACTCCACATTCAACAATGAAAAACAGATTTCAACATAAAGTCTGGAAGGTTCGAATATCCCAACCATGGCACGGTCTATTTAGAATTAATTTTTGTATATGGTATGATGTGTGGATAAAAGTTTATTTCTTTTTTTAAGTACGGATTTCCAGCTGTTCCAGTGGCATTTTTTATTAAAAAACAAACAAACATTTTCTTTCCTGATTTTATTTACTTGACACTTTTGTTGAAAATGCAATTGTGGATCTCTATCTCATTAATTTCTGTGGCACTCCTTTCAAACTGATACCTCACTCTCTTGATTACTATAACTTTTTAACTTTTAAAGCAGGTATATAAGTCCTTCAGTGGTATTTTTCTTCGTGCATATTAATTTGGCTACCCTATGTCATCAATGAAATCTTATCCTCATTTTGTCAATTTTTACTAAAATGATGGCTGGGATATTGCTTGGAATTGCACTGAATCGCTAAACCAATTTAGAGAAAATTTGTGCCTTAACAATATTGTACATGGTATATCTCTCCATATATTTAGACCTTCCTTAATTTATCTCACCAGTGTTTGTAGTTTTCAGTGTAAGAGTCTTGTAAGCGTTTGGTTAGATTTATTCCTAAGTATTTTATATTTATTAACATTATCATAAATGAGTTTTTAAAATAATTATTTTCCAGTGTTTGTGGCTAGTACAGAAGTTACAACGGACTTTTGTATATCAGTCTTGTATTCTGAAACAGTGCTTAATTTACTTCTTAGTTCTAGTTAGTTTGTAGATCCACTGGGAATTCCTACATGAACAATTTTAAATGTATGTGTGTGTGTGTGTGCGTGCACGCACATGCTCGTGTATGATCCTTGAGCAACACAGGGTTTAAGGGTGCTGACACTCCTGCACAGTCAAAAATTCACGTAAAAGATTTGACTCCTCAAAAACTGAACTACTAATAGCCTACTAGAGACTGGAAGCTGTACCCATAACATAAACAGTTGATTGACATGTATTATATATTACATACTATATTCTTACAATAAAGTAAGCTAGAGAAAAGAAAATGTGACAAAGAACATCAGAAAGAAAGAGAAAATATATTTACTATTTATTAAGCGCAAGTGGGTCATTATAAAAAGTTTTCATTCTCATTGTCTTCATTTTGAGTAGGCGGAGGAAGAAGTTAAGGGGTTGGTTTTGCTACATCTGGGATGGCAGAGGCAGAAGAAAATCTACATATAAGTGGACCCATGAAGTTTGAATCTGTATTGTTCTTGTATCAATTGGATACACACACACACACACACACACACACACACACGCATGCACGTGTAAATCTGCAACCTTTTTGCCTTTTGTTTAACTTATTGCAAAGGATAGGACCTAACTTCTGTACAATATTGATTAGAAGTAGGGAGAGCAGGCATCTCTGCTTTGTTCCTGAATAGTAGTGGAAAAGTGTTCAGTTTTTCATCATCAAGTATGACTCAATAGTTATAGTTTTCATAGGTGCTTTCTGATGGATATTTTTAAATGACGATTGCATAGCTTCTCTCACTTGTTCTCATTATTAGGGTTGGAATGGGAGTCTCTTTTGATTTTCTGCAATTTAAGAAGTCAAAGACCCTGTACTTTGAACGAATTTTTGTGCTCTGTATAGTATTTCTATTTACAGAAAGCGACAAATATAGGTAACTAACGGAAAAGATTTCTTATCCTCATAATCCTTCTCTCAAACTTGCTGTTTCCCAATCCATGAATCTTTTTTTTTTTTTTTTTTTTTTTTTTGAGATGGAGTTTCGCTCTTGTTTCCCAGGCTGGAGTGCAATGGTGCAACAATCCATGAATCTTAATGTAATTCGTACTCAGTTACAGTATAGTATTTTATCACTATAACTCCTATTTTCTTCCATTTCGATCTACTATTATTATACAAAATTTTGTTTTAAAAGCCATAAGTAGCCGGGCGCGGTGGCTCACGCTTGTAATCCCAGCACTTTGGGAGGCCGAGGCGGGTGGATCACGAGGTCAAGAGATCGATACCATCCTGGCCAACGTGGTGAAACCCCGTCTCTACTAAGAATACAAAAAAATTAGCTGAGCGTGGTGGCGCGTGCCTGTGGGCCCAGCTGCTCGGGAGGCTGAGGCAGGAGAAGTGCTTGAACCCGGGAGGCGGAGGTTGCAGTGAGCAGAGGTCGCGCCACTGCACTGCAGCCTGGCGCCTGGTGACGGAGTGAGACTCTATCTCAAAAAAAAGAAAAAGCCATAAGTATCTTTCTAATTTAAAAATCAAATGATGTTTTCTCAGTCCCCCGTACCCTCTTCTGACTTGTGACATACGCTTCTTTTGAACATTTGTCCTCTTTCATGTTCCTTCTCATTATACTTTTCTAATTGCTGCTTCTCTGTATAGTCACAATACCTTCTCCAGTCCTTAAACATGAGGATTTCCTGGAGTTCTAAATTTGGTT
Source organism: Plecturocebus donacophilus (assembly GCA_004027715.1). Lineage (NCBI taxonomy): Eukaryota > Metazoa > Chordata > Mammalia > Primates > Pitheciidae > Plecturocebus > Plecturocebus donacophilus. Next base: position 153,601 of record PVKP010000891.1, on the reverse strand, counting down.
ATCTTCTCTCTCTACATGTAGCCCTTTGATCTTACATAGTTTTAATTAAACTTCTGACTATAAGGTTTCTGCTCCAGGGAGTAGCACAAATTCATGTCTAATCTATTATATACTTCTGAAGCAAATACTGCAATTTTCAAAAGCACCTGTACCCAAGATTCCCCACTAACAGTTCAAGATCCATGTATCTAAAACAAAATTCAACATTCTTTCTCTCAGGCCTACTGCTCGGCTTCTGTTACTTGTTTCCATTGATGGTAGTATACTGTTCTAGACAAAACTTCAGAGTCATCCTATTCCTCAGATATAGTGAGCTGCCACATCATGCCAACTTTAATTTTATAATATCTCTAGCAACTATCTTTTCCTGCCTCCTTCCCACAATTTCCTTCATATCTGGTTTTCACTTACACTGCTCTTTCTCTATGGCATGCCCATTGCCAAAAATCTTAATGTTCAAACTTTAGTCATTTAAAAAAATAAGTTCAAATTCTGTACATTCCAAGAAGTCTTCCTCGATCATTCTTTTGCCACCGCTGCCTAAACCTGATGATTTCTTATGAACAGTTTTAACCCCTAACTTTACTTATTCTCACTTTTTATTATAGCCATTAGCTATCTAAGAAAATTTCTTATATATGCATGAGAAAATTCAGTGTGTGTGTGTGTGTGTGTGTGTGTGTGTGTCTATATATACCACACCCATATCAGGCTTTGAAGAAAATTAAAGTAAGGAATATTTTTATTATTTTATGTAGCTGGGTAAATTTGAATGGATTATTGACAACTCATTTTAAAACTTATTTCCAATAAGCAAGACATTCTAGAAATTTTGATTTAGCTTTCTTTTATTTGTATTTTGTGGTTTTTTGGTTTGCGTTTTTCCCTATATATTGATTATAACTAATAGTATAATATTAATATATTTTATTGAGATTTGTTAATATTAATTGAATGGCTAAATGATGCTTGATTCTGTGCTAAGTGCTTCTGGTAAGGCAGTGAAATATAGGAAACGTGGATGGTTTTTCATTTAGCTGATTTCACAGCAAAGTGAAAAAGGAGGATAGGAAATTACATGAGTATTGCTGACTTCTTTATCAAGCACAGACCCTGGAAATGCATAAACTTCTATGTATAGTGAAATTTCACTTTTTCAGAAAAAAAGTTGAAAAACAACACTAATAAGTAAAATAGAAAAAGAATATATAGGAAAAACATTTCTTGTCAAGTTGTCACTTACATAGGTGTGTTTGTGTCTTCATATACAAAAAATCCAGAGAAATAAATGCAGAAGATTGAATAAATTTGGTAATAACAATTTAGGTTGCCTATCTATATCACTTCCCTGTTTATACCAAATAACTCAGAGCCAGTAGTTCTGTCTTTCAATTTCAGCAGAAAATAATTATTGGCATTCCAAAGTTGGATAAACTGAGACCTGCATTAGCTGGTTTGATTAAGGCTGGAAAATACCAAACTTGATTTAATGACAAAGACAGGATAATAAGGAAGATTACTTAGAAAATGTATTTAGAGATTTGAAAAGGGACTAAAAGATAGTTTCTCAAGAAAGTGCAAAAGGGGATAGAAAAGTATGAAAGAATCTAGGGCAACATTTTAGAAACTGTAGACATCAAAGCGATTTTATAGTGTACATATCATTAGCATGATATGTAGACAAACTGTAACCTTCTGATTGGACTGAGATGAACTAGTTATGTTCACCCTCAAAAGATGGCAAAGTGTGAAATTTGAATTAAAATAACTGTTGAGGTTTTCTCAATACATTCCCTGCAGTGGCTGGTGGTCCACAAAGAAAGGAGGCCTTCTCAGCATTTTCAGTAGAGGAGATGATCAGGGTATATTGGGTGAACTCCAGGGTCATGGTCAAACTCCCTGTGTTCCTATCTCACCTATATGCCTCCTGAGCTTTGGGGTTTGGGTCACATCACTGAAATCTGCACTCTGTCATCTGCGAGTGGAAAGGGTTGCAGTAAATAATCTCTAACTCCTCTTCCAGTTCTAAACTTCTGTTATGCAAATGACTGTCTTTATGTTGACTTTTATGTGAGAGGTACTGAAATGAACAGGAAAAATTGTTTGCTGTTTCTTTAAACTTTCTCTATTTTGAATCAATTAGATGGCAGAAGGCATTAAAAGAATATAGCTGTGGATTTGGATTTAAGGGGGAAAGACTCAGCCTTTCTCAACATAGACTCTGCAAGCATCCAAATATATACCTGCAAAGTACATGTTCAGAAGTCAAAATTCATTTCTAGTAATGATTTCTTCTAAACTAAATCATTATGTAAAAACTCGGTAGAATTGAATATATGTTGGAATTTGCTACATGTCCTTTGCTAATCTGGTTCCAGCATAAGCATCAAGGATCTGTGTCCCAGTGTTGTGATAAAAGTTTGTTTCCTGTCTTAAGGATCAGAAAGAGCTTTACTGCTGGTCTGAAAAGTAGAAAACGCACCAGATTGCCCATCAATTACTAATACCTCAGTAGCCTGTTCCCCTAGGCCACCTCCAAACATCTGCTGAGTCTCCAGGCCTCTAATCTCACTCTTTCCTTCACTTTTATGAGCTTTTCTCTAGGGTCATAAAAGAAAATTTCTCTGAGAAATGTACCTTGCCAAAGTTTCTTCCTCGGCTTTGTTGTAAAGATCCTTTAAATGTGGCAGAGAAACCAACAGTTTTCAGCTGCCTTTCAATTCTTCTCTGATCCCTAAAACTACAGAGGCTCAAAGTAAAGTTTTCAAAGGGAATCTCCTTAGATTCACTGGGACCCTAAAAGCATCTCTCATGCCTTCACTTTGGAAATATGTAAGCTTCGTTATCTTAATTGACATGCTCAACAACCTGATCTTTCATTTTCTTCTGTACTCTAGCAGATAAAATTTAGTCTTTGTTTTCCCAGATTATATTTATTAGTAGGGGAACTTGAATAATAATCACCACAATATGTCCTGGTTTCTCAAGGCAACTCCACAGCATGGGCTCTGTAGTTAGATAGGGTTGGGTTCATTTCCTGTTTCTGCCGCCCACCAGCTATGGCCAAGGAGAAGTTACATGATCGACCTTTCAGATTCTTCTTGTGTAAAAGATACTAAAATATACAAACACACACGCACACACCCTTCCCATAAGACTGTTGTGAAGATGAAATAAGATAATGTATGTGATGTCCCCAACAGCTCTTTAAAGCAGGAGTCAGTCAACAGATCCCATCAAGAACAAGCTACTTAAGGCTTTGCCAGCCGTGAGACCTCCGTAGCAGTTACTCAGCTGCAGGGTTTGAGCACAGTAGCTGTAGACATTGCATAAATGAGTGAGTGTGGCTGCGCTCCAATAAAACTGCTTATGAACATAGAAATTTAGGTCTCATATAATGCTCATGTATCACAGAGTGTTCTTTTGAGTTGCATTCACCATTTAATAATGTAAAGACGGTTCTTAGCTTCTCAGCTAGATGGAAACAGGCAACAGACTGGATTTTGGCATCAAAATCCCACAGGCCATCATGTGCCAGCCCCTGTTTTAAAGGCTCCTGAGCTTCCGGTGTTCTCCTGCATGGTGGCTTAGCTTTGTCTGACCCCCCTCAGCCCTTCTCTGGCTTCGGCAGCTCCTCCACTGCCTGAGTCTCCCCCATTATACATTTGTTCTTGTTCTCCTTGTGTTTTTGGTTTTGATTTTTTCTCTTTGCTGTTCCTTCTGTAGCCAGGCCTACACCTCTCAATTAATGTGTTCTTCATTAGGTTTGGTAAGATTCTAACTCCAGTAGTGCATAGAGATCTTAAGTTTTCAGAGCTATATAAGTTTCTGGTCCTTTCTCTCAAAGAGCTGGAGAAAATTTCCAAAGGCTGGATTAGAACTGGGAGAGTCACTAGTGTCTCTTATTCCAGAGTCTTCTTTCCAAATATGACAACTTAGAGTCCAGCCAGTTTGTCTTTCCTCTACCACAGGGTGAGTTCTGTACTTACAGGTCACTCCTTTCTTCCCACCAAGGGTAGGATGACCTTTGTATCTTCTCGTTGCTTGGAATGGTAATTCAAGTGTTCCACAGGTCAATCCAGGGTCACTTCACTTTTGTCAGGAATCCCTGCATTTTTTACTTTAACTGGACTCTGGATCACCTATCTTGGTTCCACAAATATCTTAAAATGACCTGCCATTTAGTGTATCACCTCTACTTGCTCACCACCTAAACCTTTCTACCAAACTAACATGGAGGAAGTAAGTAGATTAAAGAATTATCACTGAGTCAGTATTTAGAAGAACAGTTAGCAATTATTGGAGCCAAGATTCCTTGTATAACAAATACTAATCATTTCTCAATATGCCATCCATTCGAGGAAAAGAACATCAGATACCACAGAATTTCTATTTAAGCTTGGTTGTTATGACATTTTGTTTCGTTTTCAAATTGCCACATTGGGAATAATATGAATTAATAAAAAGCAACATGTACTGCAATGGCATAAGGCTTCTTGGTTTATAAAACAGTTTTGGCTTATGAGTAGAAAATGAGGTTTAAAATTCAACATAGTAGCCCAGTTTTTACATTCTGATATTTCATTGAAATAATTGGATATGCAACTTATTATGTAATAGAATTAGATAAAACCAAAATGGAATCTTTCTGATCTAGGCTGTGCTGCAAACTCTGTTATTATATAATTTGATAAAAAGAACCCTAACTATTGACTTAGATATAACTTTCTTGGTATTCTATAATGCTCATCAAGTAAAAATTATTTTCTATATTTGTAGGATAATGAGCATTTGATATATTATCAGAGTTCCCCTAAACAAGATTTGATTCATGAAAGAAAAGTTTCATAGGTATAAAACACTGCTGAATCTTTCTGAGAAGATAGAATAAATTGTCAGTCATTTATTTAATAATTTATGTCAGCAAGATTCTCTTGTAGTATGCAGTGAATGTTAACATTTGGTTGTATGTACCAAAAAAAATTTTAGGGCTGCTCCGAAGTTAGCAAGCAGACAGTGATCCTTTTTGTCCTGCTGTAAGAAGTTGCCTAGAGAACTAGTAGAAGAGACATCACAGCTTTCTTAAGGAGAGTGATTTAAGTCTTGATCCAAGACTGGACGTTTATCTTTTTTAAAAATTATGAACCTACGGATGCTAGGCAAAACCAGGCGCTTTACATATATTATTCCAAATTCTTAATTTAACTCTGTTACATTATGACTTTACTATTTTACATGTGAAATAACAGAACCCATGAAGTTATGAAGCTTGCCCAATGTCACGCTACCACTGTGTAGCAGTTGTGATAGTCAGCGTGTATTCCTGCCATACTTGGTGACAGTGCTTTTCTAAGTGCTTTCTATGTATTGCTTTGTTTAATCTCACAACACATTTAGGAGATAGTTGCTATTATTATCCTTATTTTTCAGATGGAGAAAATTGAGGTGAAGTTCAGTTAAGAACTTGACTAACGTCACAGAGATAGCACATGGTAGACACAGGGAGCAAACACAGGCCGTCTGTTCATGCAGCTGAAGCTTTTAACTGCTACGCCAACTCCACTGCCACTGGGCACGACTGGGCAGGGCACCTACCTTTATGTGAATCCAACCCACCAAATTATGAGGTCTCTGTCATGCTAATTATCTGCATGAGACATACACACTCATATACACGCATGCCTATATTTCTCAGACACGTAAAAACTCACCAGTATAGAAGAGGAAAAATAAGTGTGTATACATATGTGTGTATGTGTTTATGTAGGTCTATGACATCGAGGATGTAGAGAATGTACTTTCAGGCCTTCCTGCCTGACTGAAATTTAAAAGAAGAGAAAACGGAGAAATTATGATGTCATGTAATCATCAGGTTCATTATGTCACCTAAATGAAATCTATCAATTAGCCCAATTATTTAATCATCAAGGATTTCTTTTCACTTTAAAAGTTTCATCAGATTATTTTACCTAAATCCTAATGTGCTCTCTGGAGTCTTAGAGAATGTGGTCTTGTTTAGTGTTTCTTCCAGGATGGCAAGTTGGCTTTTCACCTTATTTGCAAATTTAAATCAAACATTGATGAGAGTAGAGGTATTGTTGATATAACACAATATAGATGTCCTTGGAAAACCTCATGTGCTTCAAAACTCTGCACTAAAAATAAAAGGACTTGGGGAAAAAATGTGTTTTGGTGAAATCACTCACTGCTTATGAACACTAACAAAAGCAACAATAAAAAAATCCCCAAAATATAAAACTTCAGTTAAAAGACATATCGAATTCAAATGAATATTTGAATATTGAATATTGCACCTCAAATGAATATTGAATATTGCACCTCAGTCATTGTAGGCTTTGACTTAAAGGGATAAAAGTGAAAGTAGTTGGCGGGGAAGAACTATAAGAAAGCCTTGAGTCTGCTGAGTTACGGAGACAAGAGAAAAATAAAGGGAAATTTTGCCATCCATGCTTCCATGACAGAGCAGATGGTCAGACTGGGCTAAGAGGAAGAACGGGGAGCAAAAGGGTGGCATGCCTGCCATTTTATCCTGACATTATTTCCCTAGTGACAGGTGTGCCTAAGCCGACCAACATTCCCAAAATACACAGTACTTATTTGAAAACAGATAAAAACAACATGGCTTTTTACAGAGTAAAAAGGAATTACATTTCTTCCTTAACTCATTTCATAATCATTAGTATATTTACAGTAAGTATATTTTAAAGTGCTAAGCCTCTGTAAGGAACTATTTTAGCAATGTAACTATGATGAGACTCGTAGAAAAAGATGCAAGAAATTATTTTATATATTAGAGGGAAAAACCATTGAAAAGCTTATCTGATTTCCTCATGATCAGCATGATGCACCATAAGTAGTGATGATGCTTAATTTGAAGATGTTTAACTGCATGTCTTCAAATTGTAGTGACTATCACACAGGGGAGTTTTAAATGTATGTTTTAAGATTTATAATCCCAAAGCTTTTGCTCTTAAATTAGTTATAAAACATTCTGTAAATACTTTGATATAAAAACTGAGAAAAAAATGTTAATTCAAGCAGTTAAAATTTTCCTGTTATAGAGTGTACTGGATTTTGCTATTACTTCAAAGATGCCACAGAATTGCCTCTTAAATCTAATTTTAAAAGATTGTGGATGTGTACTCATCTTATTTTAAGTAAAGATTTAATGTAGCTTATTAAACACAATTATGTCCAGTGCTATAGTTTTATCAAGGCAGTTGCCGTCCGGCAAATCAGGGGCCAGGAGGACTCCAATGTGATTACTGAAAGTGAGGTTGCTGTTGTCTTTAGAGGTGACCTCTTTGTTTTGGGAGAATTATCAGTATGGGCTCTTGAGTTACAAAAATTTAAGGTAAGCATCCTCCTCCTTAGAATAGCTTGAGACAGCTCACACTAACATAGAGATGCAGTCCATTAGGAAGGTGAATGGCCTGCTCAGCAATAGAAATTGGAATGAACAACTTCTGGGCTTTTGAACAAGAAAGAGAAATTGCTTCCCAAAAAGAGATTTTAACAGGAGAGTTGGAGTAAACCAACTCCCACAAGATGCTGTATAATATTTGAAATCCAAGCTGTAGGCTTGGTTCTGATTGAATAACCAAAGTCATGGGCAATGTATTACGGTCTATTTTGATTGTACCCTATGGTCCCTAGAGTTTTTTCTTGGCTGTGGTATTGAGAAGTCAAGTCAGAGGAATGTGTCTTCCCTCTGCTTCAGCCCCAACACCGAGTCAGCAGCCCAGGCCTGCGGATTCTTTCAGAATTATTTCTGCATTGGTTCATTTTTTCCCCCAGGGTCACTGTTTTTGCCCAACCCATGTCTACCATCTGTCCCACTCTGACCCATTTTTCATTCTACATTTCAAATAATCTTTTAAAAATGCAATCTAATTCATTTGCTCTCTGGTTTCTTAGTCATTTAGTTGATTGCCCTTGGAATAGAGTGTTACCTTATTTATTGTGGTTTGTAGAACACTGCAAAATCCTGATCTCTGTCTATTTTGTTTCTCATCACCATTACCTTGCTCTCTCTTACCTCGTTCATGTCTTTGCTATACTGGACTTATTTCCATTGCTAGAACATTGGCTTCCAAGCATGCTGCTCTTTCTGGAACTCTCTTAGCCTGGCCCAGCTCAGTAGTTTCTGAGGGAAGTAGGTTCAGATCTCTGATTTCCATTCCCAGAGCACTATATACCTCCCCGTTTGCAGCACCAGTCACGCTTGCAACTGACGCATGAGAAATAATTTTCCTTCTGGATTGTAAGCTCCTTGAAAGCAAGGGGTGTTCTTTGCACAAAACTCTTGTTCCCTTGTGTCTGGAAGAATGCCTGGCACAGAGCAGGACATCCATATATATTTGTTGAAGAGGGGAAAAAATGAACAAGTGAATGAACGCATGAATGACGTAGAAGACAATCCAGGGATACCAAGGAATCTATTGGAATTGAGATTATTAAAAAGAAAATGCAGATGGATGGAGAATTTATGTTAAAAGCCAAAAGAGTCTTGAGCTTTGACTTTCAGGCACCATCAAATTTAATGAGGTATCAGTAAGATACTAAAGCAAAAGCCAGATAGTTTTAAACTTAAGAATAAATATGATGTAAGGAAATGAACACAGCCCATAAAGCCAACCTTTCTAAAAGAGTAACAATAAAGAGAGAAAGGTAATGCTAGAGAGGAATGATGGGATGAAGGAGTCTGAGATTTGTTTGCCTCTTTTTAACTTTGTAGTGGAGAGAATTGGGCATGATCACTCATTTTTCTACCTCTTTGTCTTGCTTTCCTTATACATCACAGGGAAAGTTCTATAAACATTTCCTACTACAAAGTGAAAAGAAACACATTCTAAAAGACTGATTTATGGGATTTTATTTAATATTTTTCAATTTTGGGGATAGAAAAACTTTTAAGTCTACCTGAAAATTAAGCCTTTTTTTAATTTATGAAAACAGTTGTTACAATTTGTACTGAAGTATACAAGCTTCATCCTTACGAAGGCAATTTGCTTTTAAGTTTTCTCCTTTTGGCTACTCTTAAAAATCGGGACTTTCAGGTTCAATCGTAAAAAGCTCACATCTCTTTAATCACAGATATTGGCATGTCCGGGTGCCAGGTCTTATGGGAGACATTTGATACAGTGAATTACTTTTATGATGGATACACAATTTTTAAGCTTGCCTCTTCCTTCTAACTTTCTTTTTGGATATTTATTTTATTATTTATTTATTTTTATTTTTATTTTTATTTTAGAGGCACAGGTGCAGGTTTGTTATGTAAGTAAACTTGTGTCATGGGAGATTGTTGCACAGATTATTTCATCACCCAGGTTTTAAGCCTACTACCCATTAGTTACTTTTCTTGATCCTCTCCCTCCCTCCACCCTCCATGCTCCAAAAGGCCCCACTGAGTGTTGTTCCCCTCTGTGTGTCCATGTGTTCTCATCATTTAGCTCCCACTTATCAGTGAGAACATGTGGTGTTTGATTTTCTGTTCCTGGGTGAGTTTGCTCAGGATAATGGCCTCCAGCTCCATTCAGGTCCCTGCAAAGGACATGATCTTATCTTTTTTTTTATGACTGCATAGTATTCCATGATGTACATGAATGACATTTTCTTCATCCAGTTTATCATTGATGGGCAATTAGATTAATTCCATGTTTTACTATTGTGAATAGTGTTCCAACAAACATACATGTGCATGGGTCTTTATAACAGAATGATTTATATTCCTTTGCGTATATACCCAGTAATAGGATTGCTGGGTCAAATGGTATTTCTGTCTTTAGGTCTTTGAGGAGTTGCCACACTGTCTTCCACAATAGCTGAAGTAATTTATACTCCCACCAAGAGTGTATAAACATTCCTTTTTCTCCACAACCTTGCCAGCATCTGTTACTTTTTGACTTTTTAATAATAGCAATTCTAACTAGTGTTAGATGGTATCTCATTGCAGTTTTGATTTGCATTTCTCTAATGAGCAGTGATGCTGAGCTTCTTTTCATATGACTGTTGGTCACATGTATGCCTTCTTTTGAAAAGTGTCTTTTTGTAACTTTTCATCTGTTCCTTAAGACCTGCTTTTGGAGAAAAGTATATCAGAGGGTATGGTAAGGGATGCTTTCCTTGAGTCTACATGACCTCATTATCTGTAGTAAACAAGATGTTCTTGCTTATTTAAATTCTAGGACCGGCGCGGTGGCTCACGCCTGTAATCCCAGCACTTTGGGAGGCCGAGGTGGGCAGATGATCTGAGGTCAGGAGTTCGAGACCAGCCTGGCCAACATGACGAAACCCTATCTCTACTAAAATACAAAAATTACTAGGCATGGTGGCAGCCACCTGTAATCCCAGCTACTTGGGAGGCTGAGGCAGGAGAATCGCTTGAACCCAGGAGGCAGAGGATCATGCCACTGCACTCCAGCCTGGGCAACAGTGTGAGACTGTCTCAAGAAAAAAAAAAGATGTTTATGCTTAATTAAATTCTAGAATTTAAATGATTGAGGGTTTGAGGGTTGCCTTACTTGAACAACAATCTGTCTCTGTTATTAATACTAGGCCAGTAGCTGGGTCATTATTCTCACCACAGCAAAGTTAATCACTCACTAAAGAGAGAGCGCATTCAGTTTATTTGGAGGCTGTTTAATCATCACCTTCTGGGATGACAAGTACCTCTTCCAGTTTCTGAGAACATCGTATTCCACTGCTTGCCAAGGCTTGTTGCCAAATTTGTTATTTTAATTTATTTGTTTTTCCCTTACCATGTTACTACCCTTTCCACAACCAGCTATGTACTGAATTCATCAACTGACCAAACCATTTCTGAAGTTACTGCTAACGTCACCCATAAAAATCATCACTAGTTTAGTTGAGGAATATTCTGTATTCCTGGCAGGCAAGAGCAAGACAAACAGGTTTCCAAGGTATCAACACTGCGTGCATCTGCTTCATAGTGTAATTTATCAGTTGAGCAGATGAAGAATGCAAATTAGTTTGTTTATACATATGTAATTTAATGAGACTAAACACTTAACTATCTTAAAGTAAGCACAACTTGTTTCCTGTTAGCTATTTTTGCTTTAATTAAAAAACACTGTTTGGCACATTTCCTGGAAATTATAGTACTGTGCAGTACAGGAAAAGAAATTATTTCAAGGAAAGTTGACTAGTCAATTGTATCCTGCTGCAGCTGCATTAAGTAGGAAGATAAAAATTAAAGTATTGGGCTTGGGTACCAGAGTTGAAATCCAGTGTGAATGAGAGAGATTACGCTTAATGAAAAGGTCTATTATAAACGATATTATGACAAACATCTAAGTCCAATACTAAAATTCTAATATATGCTAGACTAACGTATTTTAGTAATAGTTCTATGCCACCCTCAGATCTAATATATAATCTTCCATTTCTTATTGTCTTCTTTTTGTTTTTGAGTATCCTCTCTGCTAGTTATTGTAGTTAGATTTTGTTATAACTGAAATAGTGGCATTCAGTTAATACAGCTCTTTTTCCTGAAAATTAATATAAAATAATGGCACTATTATTTGTATAAATAGTTATTTAGTTTCATCTATTAACATTCTCTTTGATTACTTTCAAGCTGTACAAAAACTGGATCCCAGCCAGGCACAATGGCTCATGCCTGTAATTCCATCACTCTGCAAAGCCGAAGCAGGATGATTGCTTGAGCCCAGGAGTTAGAGACCGGCCTGGGCAACATAGTGAGACCTTGTCTCTACAAATAATAATGAAAAAAACCCCACCAAACCTCATTCCCCTCCACCAAAAGTGGATCTACATAGGCTGTTATTTTTGGAGAGGAGTGACTAGAGAAGATGAGGAAATAACTTTGCTTCTATAGTCAAAATTACATTTTAACTAAAATGCTTTAGTTAATTTATTCAGCTAATTTTACAACCAGGGGTCAGCAAACTACCGGCTATGTTCACAGCCTGTTTTTACATATAAGGTTGTATTGGAACATATCTCTGCCCATTCCTTTGTATAGCATCTCTGGCTGGCTTCACACTGCAGTGGGAGTGTTGAATAGTTGCATTAAAGACCACGTAACATACAAGGCTGGCAGTATCTATTCTCAGGCCCTTCATGGAAAAGGTTAAAGCATTTTTAAAGCTTAAAGCTGATCACTGATTTAAAGCTTAAAGCAGAAGAGAAGTTATTAAACAATAATAGAATTATGTTGAGATGTAGCAAAGACTAAGAAACAAATATTTATTACGTTAAGTCCCAAAACAAATGTGGCTTAAAAAAAAATCTAAGAAAAATTCTTAGATTTTTAGGTCTTGTAGAATCTAAGTAACCATTCCCCTTATCTCCATATTATCTTTGGACCACTTCAGTAGTCTGTTGAGTTAGACTGTTTCCATTCTGTTCTGGCAGAATAAATTTTCTACTCATAAATGCAAAATCAAAAGGATTTTTTTGTCCTTTCTTGAAGATTCATACATTTTACATGAGCGTAGATTTTGGTTATAACTTTAGGTAACAGAACTCTGGCGGCTTCTTCTGGCCTGCCAGCATCCATAATCTTCCTCTATACCTAACATCCCATGACATCCCACAGGGATCAGATACCGAATTTAGCTTGTTTGTTTGTCCCAGTTTAGAAAATGAGTTGTTCATTGTTCTAAACTTGTTAGATGGCTTATCCGTGAAAATTTACAGGCTGTTGCTTGTACACACTGGGAATATATTAAGGGCACTGAGGAGCATAGGAAAGAAAAATACTAATTGAACTCCAACTCTAAAGATTCAAATGTAAGTCTGTATCCTGGATGATTAATATATCACCAGCCAATGAGCAGGAAAATTATGTTCTTGACTGAATTTTAATATAAACTTATAAACCATATTTTCAAGATAAAAATCTAATCTTAGTTGATAAACTAAGCCTGATTATGTAGAAACTGTTCTAACTTAATAATATGAGTTTGGAGTTACAGAAAACACATTGGCTTCATAGTCAGATGGATCTTCATTGAACCCTAGCTCTGCCATTCTCTAGCATTTCAAATGAGAGAAAATGACCTAAACTTTTGAGCCTCTTACCCGTTGGGGATAATAATACCTGTGTTACATGGTTGCTGTGAGAATTCATTTTAAGTATTGAGTTCCTGGCACTGCGTCAGGCACATAGTACTTAGTACGCGTGAGGATTAGTTAATGTGGGTTCTTTTCCACCTTTTGTTTTTCTTCCCCAAGAGTAGGAAATAGCCGGTGGACCCAGTTAATCAAGATAATTAGCATTGTTGATGAGCTAAATTCACAACTTGACAGTTCTAGTAACAACTAATGATAAATGAGTTGTGAATTGTGAGAGAATTTACAACCACAGCATCAACAAAAGCAAAGTACAGAGGACAATATGCTAGAATGGCAGTGCACATGATTTCAGTGGGAAGTAGGGTAGTTTTTGACTCACTGAAGTGCTGCCTAGATTTGGATCCAGGGACACCTGCAAATCCCATGGCATGTTCTTAGGGATCAGGAATTCTGATTTTTTTTCATTTTGATGATAATATTTTTAAATTTATTGTTTAGAGTGATAAAAATTTTCGTTTGCCATAATCATCTTCATGGAACTTTTTTTTCATTGAACTTTTTTCTTTTTAAAACTAAATCAGTGTTTGAAAACATATACTTGGGGACCATTATACATATTATTTTACCTTAAATATTTTTGGAAGCCATTGGTTTTACTGTTCTGACTTTTCAGAAAGGAAAGCTTAATGAGAATGTATTAGTACAAGCATTAATAAAACATAGATTTAGATGTGGCTATTGTCATAAAACCATGGTGTCCCATTCTTGTGAAATCAAACTGGACAGCTTGGGTATAAAAAAATGGAAATCAGTAGTTGATGTTAAGGACATTTGGGAAAAAATATATTTTATTTTAAAAGTTGAAGTATTAAGAGCAAGTATTTTACTAATATAATGAATTTCACACAAAAGATCTTTGCCAAATGTCTTGATCATCTTATAATTGGAATTTCCAGTAGAATTTTTTTTTTTACTTGGAAATGACATGACTATTGCTTTTTCTCACCTGTCTTTTTCTGTTTTCATCCGTCCATAAAGTCACTCCTCTTTCTGTTTTGACTTTTTGCTGCCCATAGACATCCCAGTTACCAGAGTCCTTGAATTGATAGTGACTTCTGTTTGTCAGTCTCATATAAGAACTACAGCTCATCAGGAGGAGATTGCAGCAGTGTAAGAGACACCAACACCATGTTCTGCACAAAGCTCAAGGATCTCAAGATCACAGGGGAGTGTCCTTTCTCCTTACTGGCACCAGGTCAAGTTCCTAAAGAGTCTGCGGAGGAGGCAGCAGGAAGCTCAGAGAGCTGCAAAGCAACTGTGCCCATCTGTCAAGACATTCCTGAGAAGAACCTACAAGAAAGTCTTCCTCAAAGGAAAACCAGTCGGAGCCGAGTCTATCTTCACACTTTGGCAGAAAGTATTTGCAAACTGATTTTCCCAGAGGTGAGTGCTTGCCCTTTAGATTTTGAAATTGTAATACTTTGAAATTGTAGAAGAATGTTTTTTTAAGAAAAATTTAAACACTTGCTTTCTTACTTTCAAGGCTACAATAAATGTAGAGTATTTCCTTGAAACACATAAAAATATTCCTTTAAAGCAGTTGTGTTTAATCTGAAAATGTTTATGATCTTGAATTCTTTTCAAAATGACACTGTATTCTGACAAACTTTATGATTTGAGGCAACTGGCAAATGCCTCTTTATCTCACTTCCTTATCCATGAAGTGGAAATAATAATGGCAACCACCTTCTAGAGTTTTAATGAGTTTTAAGTAAAACCATCCATAGCTCTTGCCATACCATAAGCTATCAGTAGTTGTTAACTCTTATTTTAAAATTAAGTTCTTCAAAGAATAACTTATTTTCTGCTGGAGTTTTGTCTCTCAATTTTAAAGAGCGTCATGTGATCCCTGCCAGTTTTCAGAGTTTGCCTATACCTGTGTGTTATTAGCTCTGACACTTCTTCAAATAGTCCTTCAAGCTCCACAGCATAGTGTCATGTTGAGATCTGGAGCAGCTTCTGTCAATCCACCTTTAAGGAAACTTCTGGGAACAGAGCATAGACTTAAACAGGTCAAATATCTTAGGAATAGAGGGGATGTGTAGAGCGCTTCTCTCCCTCTGCAAGATAAATAGAAGAGCAGTTGAAGACCTTCATGATGTCTCCTTCCCTCTGTCAGTCTTCATAGTTTTATATAGATTTGTTTAACCTATGAATTTGGCTGAACATTGACTTAATCAGACACTAGCTAACATAACACATTGATAATTTTTAATTGGCTCAATATCAACACTCTACTATGTGCAAAATACCAAAGAAACACAGTCTGGATGATTTTCAGAACTGAAAGGAATTTCACAGATAATCTTGTTTCACTCCCAGGAAATGCTAGGGAAATTCAGTGATTTGACCAAAATTATACAACTTTCAAAGGGTAGAGCAATTAATTACTGTTGTAAACAATCCAGTCTGGAATAACTGAGAAAGAAGAAACTTAAAAATTGAAGTTTGAAGAATGGATAAATTAGACTTAGCAGAAAGTTGAGGGAGTTTATTTCAGATATAATATTAACACAATAGTACTTTGGCTGATAACTTTTGAAATGGAAATCCTTAATTATTCTTACCCCACTCTAGTTTTTAGACAGCCAGCATTGGCTAGAGATAACTAGCCCTCCTTAGGGAGTTGGTTTGTGGCACAGTCTGGGAAACAATCAATGCTCTCATTTCCAAGGACAGAGTGAAATGAGCAGAAATGAACAGATGGCGATCATGAGGCGGGTAGATAGCTTCTATGCTTTTCCTAAATCCTGTCATTACTATGTTGGCTTCATTATTTTGTTTGATAGATTTTGAATTTCTACAATGGAAGTCATACACATATTGGACTCTTTTCTAAAAAACATTCTGGTTCACTTGATGGTACCCTCAAAAGTTCCACAGGCTTCCTTCACCATTTTTCATTCATTTTCCTTTTCACTCTTCTGACTGAATAACTTCAAATGACCTCTCTTTGAATTTGCTGATTCTTCAACTTAAGTCTGCTGTTGAGGCTTTCCATTGAATTTTTCAGTTCAGTTATTGTGTTATTCTTTCATTCCAGAATTTTGGCTTGGTTCTATATTTGTGGTTATCCCTTTGTTGATATTTTTTCATGTATGGTTTTGTTTATGTATACTTTACTGATTTTATTTAGTTGTCTATCTGTGTTTTCTTATAACTCACTGAATTTCATTATTTTGAATTTTTTTGTCAGTTAATTCATTGTTCTTCATTTCTTTAGGGTCAATTACTGTAGATTATTTATTTATTTATTTATTTATTTATTTATTTATTTGGTTGTGTCATATTTCCCTGATTTTTTCTGTTCCTTGTAGCTTTGCATTGGTACCTGCACACTTGAATATGGAGTCACCTCTTTCATTCTTTGCAGACTGGCTTTGACAGGAAAAGACTTTTGGCAGTTGGCTCAGCTAGAGATTTTGAGAGCCTCTCAAACATTTTCTAGGGATGTACATGTTCCATAACTCTGTTTTCCTGCTGAGGGAGAAGTTTCAGGGTGGTGTGCTTTCTCCTGATCCTGAAGAGCCATACTGGCTGCTGTAAACTTCCCTTCTCTTTTTCCTAGGAAAATGTATTGAAAGACTAGGATGCAAAACCAAATTCAAGTTCTCTGTGTGTGTGTGTGTGTGTGTGTGTGTGGGTGGGTGTATGTGTGTGTGTATATATATATACATATATATACAAATTATATATATATATAAATTAGTAGCTTGTTGTTTGTTCATGAGTTTATGAGAATAATCTTTAAGATTTTACTACAGTGTCATGTAACAGAGAGGGCAAAACTATAGGAGATGGAAGAGGTATGTTTGGCATTAGTGACAAAAACTCCTCTCCAAATGAGACATTATCCTTATCTGGTAAGTGTTCCAGTGTTGAATACGTTTGAGCTATGTAGTAATCAGTCTAGATGACTTCAAACATCTACCTATCTTTGAAAATACCTGTTCT
The DNA here is from genome assembly GCA_004027715.1 of Plecturocebus donacophilus. Lineage (NCBI taxonomy): Eukaryota > Metazoa > Chordata > Mammalia > Primates > Pitheciidae > Plecturocebus > Plecturocebus donacophilus. The sequence continues at coordinate 136,501 of PVKP010000891.1, read as the reverse complement.
GTGTTTTTTAGTGGTTTTTTTTTTACTGATTATTTGTTAAGTTTATAGATTTAATGCTTAGACTACTATTTAGTTTCAATTGTATTAATAATCCAAAGCAAGATACTTAAGATAGCATTTGACATCACAATTTTTGTTTTAGATAATCAGAATTAACTTACTGATTATATTTTTATTAGTGAACAGGCAAGTATAAAAATGTATTTTCCTTAGCAAATGTAACAAGTGAGAGGTAATTCTTGAGTAATGGAATACTAGAGCTTTAAAAAGTCTTCTTGATCATGTAATGCAAACTTTTCATTTATATTTTAAGAAATGGAGGCACACAAATTTAGATCTCTTGCTTAAAGCAAAAGGTAACTGGAGAAATGGAAAACTCTCTGTATTTTATTCATAATCGATTGCTCTTCCTAATATAATGTAAAGTAATATAATATAATATAATATTGTTTGATCTTTTTTTATGGGTATTGTTTCCCAGTAACTCTGTAAGCTCCTTCAGTCTTACAGAATTATTGTAAGGATCTTGAAGACATTGTAATCAATGTCTTGAGGGAGTTTTTAATAGATCCACAGTCGCAGCAAATCAGAAATCACTTACTGAATTGAGTCAATTGAATTGGATATGCTTACGTAAATGATAAGACCCCAAATAAAGCATTTAGTAAGAGTAGGAGGATTTGAAGAGAATCATGAGATCTGTAGATGTGTTCTAGAGTATTAGGTTGCAAGAAGAAAAAAAGAAACAGTACTACAATTTATCTTAGGAATTAAAATATCCTTGGTCTAGAAAAACATTAAACACTGTAAAAAAGCTAAAAAGCTAATGAAAATACTTATCCATAAATCACACCACTGAAATTTCATTAACTAAAATTCACATTGTTGACAGCAATGTTGCATCAAATAGCAGTTATTCCTGAAGTATTCATGTATGGTATATTTGTGGCAAAAGTAGATGTTTAAACAATTTAATCAGATCTGTTCTTTGTGAAGCCAAAAGATAATTGTTTAGTCAAGAGAAAAAAACTTGAAAACAATACAAACTATTTGCTTTGAGGGACAAATGTCCCCTCTGTGAATCAGAAAGTCCACAATCTGCAACACTTCAGGATCTAGTGATTGTACAAATAAGAGGACCTGTTTCTCCAAAATTCAAAATGAAGCCTTTCTCAAATAGTAGGGCATTTTAGTGATAGACAACTAAAAGATCTACAAAACACTGCTACATAATATTTACATATATTGAGCTGTAAGAAATTAATTTGGAAGGAAATACTGGATTTAGTTCTAAAATCTGAAACTAAAAATTAATATGTAGAATTGTTGGGGTATGGAGCAGTCCTGAAATGGTTGGTTTTGTGTCATGAGTTCCTCAGGTTGGCCATGTGTGATCTCACTTATGGTTGAGTCCTAGTTATGACTTTATTGTGGACTCACATAATCTCAGGGTCAGGATATATCACAGGAAGTACAGCACCAATGTAGAAAACTCAATGCACCAGCAGTCTTTACCAAGAAATATTCTGCCTGGAAAACATGTAAGTTCTGTTCCTTAGGTGTTTTGCTTTGAATTTACAAAAATTTTCCAGAGAAGCAATGGTATAAGATGAATGTAGATTCCCATAAAAGCCTATTCACTCATGATATCAGTCAAGTATGCTACCAATGCTTTGCACAGACTTTGTTCCTTTTTTCTTTAGGAAAATAAGTTTTGATTCAAAATGAAAAGCCAAAAATACATTCGCTCCACCAACCCTAGCAATTGAAAGGGGACTATTTCTCCTCTCCTCTTACAATTATAGTGTATATGTTAGAAGGAAAGGACCAGAACAAAAGACATTTCTGATGGCAGTAGGAAATGAAAGGCAAATAAGGATGTTAACTAAAAGAGTAAGAGTGTGCCCGATAGCTTAATCAGAGATGTAAAGAAGAGTAGAATATCTCCAGTAGCATTGAAGAGGAAGAAGAAAACATTCTTCAGTGGCAGAATTGGTTGAGTTTTCTTTCTTGATGGTCCATAAAAAGTTCCTCCTTAGGGCAAGCATGGTGGCTCATATCTGTAGTCCCAGCTACTTGGGAGGCTGAGGCAAGAGAATCACTTGAGCTCAGGAGTTCTTGGCTACAGTGAACTGTCATCACCACCGCACTCCAGCCTGGATGACAGAGCAAAACTCTATATCCAAAGGAAAAAAAAAAGTTCCTGGCCCGAGAAGCAATTAATATATGTAAACAAATATAATTAAAATAGTTTACATTGGATACAACCTAAGTTTGTTTGTAAACAAGCTAAGAGAGTAACACCTCTGTATTTGGCTTTTTTACTTCACAGATAAAGTTTTATAGATTAAGCCTTCAATACTTTGAGTAGCTGGCAGGTGAACATCATTCATTCATTCATTCATTCATTCAGTAAATATGTATTGAACATCTCCTATGAGTAGGTACTATTGTAGGTTCTGGACGTAGAGGGGTAAACAAAATGGACACTGTACTTTTGGAACTTCTACTGTAATGGAAGAGACAGATTATGGAAAATTTACAAAGTTAGGGAGCAAATGCTATGAAGGAAAACTGAGAGCTCAGGCACAAAGGCAGCAACCTTTATTTTATTGACGATTTCTTTTTTCATACGAATATATTTTGCAGGAAGAAGGAACTCACAGCCACCCATGCTTTCATGGATCTGTATCCGCATTAATACTATGTTACTGGAGTAGCTTTCTACTGCACCAAGTAGATGGTTCTTGAGAAGTTTAAACATTTCAAGCACTCTGACTGATTTACTTCATGTACAGTATCACTAATTTAATGTTACCTTCCTTTTTCCTTGATGAGAAAGATGTCTAGAAAATATGCCCATAGTTTCTTTCTCCAACATGTTCCTCAACTGCCTTTTGCCTTTACATAGCCTACCAGGACCTGCTCCAAATCTGCCCCGTGGGTGCATCTTGCACCAGCTTTTCTTTCATTCTGTGGCATATGTTATCCTTTCTCTATATATCTGTACAGTCTGAAAAATTGTTCCACTTTGTAAATATAATTCTCTTTCTCTTTGATTTCTTTTTAGCAATTGTATTTTATTTCAACACATTTTTAAATTTTCTTTCTAAGCTTTGTATATGCATATTTAAAACTAAAAGCCCTTTTCTTAACTCATTTCATTAAAACAGAACCCTTCTGTATTTTGGCTTACTCCAGTACCTCACTTGACTAGTGGAAACTCTACAAGAGATATAAATAGGTCTTAAGGAAAAAGGAATTTCTCAACTTGGAACAGAAAAAAATTTTCACTTTCCTCTGGGCAAACTATAGAAAGAATCAACTGTTCTATGTATATAATATATGGTTATATATATATAGACACATATATATATGTCTATATATATATAACCATATACACACACATAGATACATATGTAGATACATACGATTTTTATGTGGAATGTGAAAAAAAATGGACAACACTGCTTATCAATGCTCTACTTTTCACTTATTAGAGAAAATCAGCTGCTAAGAGACATTAATAGCTACTAAAATACTATTTATTTACTAATAAATAGATTTACTAATAAATAAATAGTATTTATTAAATATGAAAGCTTTCATACAAATGTCTTGCAAAGTAGGAAAACTCATGAAATTCTCAGAAATCAATAAAAGAAAATAAAACCATAGTATTTGATGAGAATTATTGATTCAAAGAAAGGAAATCAGTATAAGCTATGGTAAACCCAAGGCTTATTTCAAATAAATGATCAACTAACTTTGGCGACAGATTAGATTTAAGAGGTTAAAAAAAGAGGAGACAGAGATAACTCCAGAGTTTGCTAGACAAGAAGATGATATGAGTGTATAGTTAAGGGCAGAGAGTCATGGGGCAGCTGAGTGTGGAGTTTGTGAAAGGAAGAAAAATTCGCTTGTCTTTGTCCATGCTGAGACTGAGGTATTGGTTGCCCATCCAGAGGGCTTTTCTGACCCACAGGAAGTAATGCCCATGGAATCCTTATTACGGAAGACCTAACACTACCAAACTGAAGTCTTCTGTTTTGAAACACACTCAGCTCAACTATTCTGTGGCTGTCAATGAGACCACCACCAAAGGCTAAACCTGTGGGCAGCAACACATATCCAGTCTCAGATTAGTCTCAGTGCATTGTTTTCTCTCCAGTTTGAAAACACATAGAAAGATCAGTTGCAGTTTTCAAGATGGAAATTCACAACATTGATCATTCAAGCAGTTTTATAATGTTTTTGCTTCTCTAAAGTCTTCAGGATGCATTTTTAAATACATATTTTCAAACAAATTATTATTTAAGAGAATGTTTAAAACATTTCTTTTGAACTTTCAGTTTGAACGGCTGAATCTTGCACTTCAAAGAACGTTGGCAAAGCACAAAATTAAAGAAAGCAGGTAAGTCAAATCACTTCAGTTGTGTGAACCTCTTATTACAATGGCTAATACTGCTACTAATGGCCAACACTTATTGAATGTGTCAAATGTCAGAAACTGGACTTAGTGCTTTAGCTGATACTAATTTGAAAGTGAGTGCATCTGTTTTTCACATTTTATAAGTGATGAAACTCGAGTTTATATGAAATGTTTAGAATTGTTTATCTGTTTAAGGAAAAGACAGAGCTGGGGTTCAGCCTGGGTTTTTCAGAGCCCATTATTTTAAGCATGTGGTAATAGACTGCTGCTTTAACAAGCTCCCACAAGGCCTATTCTTTGATACTAATGGGTAACTTCTAAAATATTTAACAACAGAGAAGTCATGGATCCCAAACTATCAAAAGAGACTTCTTACCTGAAGGATGCTTCCAAAGTTTTGAGCAGGGTCCCAGCAGGTACCCCATCCCCAACACACACCTCAACAACATGTTAACCCTTTAGCATCTGCATCAGGAGGAGGTAGAAGGATCAAGGGCTTAAGAGGAGGGGGACTCGGGGTGCTGTGGGGAGCAGGTGTTTATTAATCCTCAGGGAAGTGTTTCAGTATTCTCATAACTAGTTTGGTTACATGGGTGAACAACAGTTTTGTTTATACTTTTTTTTCCTGTATTCTCTGAAACTTTCCTTTAAAGGGTTACTTTTTTTTTTTTCTTTTAAGAAACAGGATCTCGCTCTGTCATCCAGGCTGGAATGCAATGGTATGATCGTAGCTTACTGCTGCCTGGAACTCGGGGGCTCAAGCCATCCTTCTGCTTTGGCCTACCAAAAAGCTGAGATTACAGGCATGGGACTAAAGTTACTTTTTAAAAATGTATTTGTATGTTTTTGAGACAGGGTCTTGCTCTGTCGCCCAGGCTGGAGTGCAGTGTGCAATCTTGGCTCACTGCAACCTCCGCTTCCCTGGCTCAAGCCATTTTCTTACGTCAACCTCTCATGTAGCTAGGACTACAGGCACATACCACCGTGCCCAGCTAATTTTTTTTTTCTTTTTGTAGAGACAGGGTTTTCCCATGTTGCTCAAGCTGATCTCAAACTCATGATTTCAAGCTTTCACCAGTTTTGGCCTCCCAAACTGCTAGGATTACAGGCATGTCCCACCATGCCTGGCCTCTAAAGTTACACTTTAAAAATCTGATTTATTTAGTGAATTATACAATTTAGCACATTTACTGCTGACAGAAAATGTAATGGAGGCTGGGCATAGTGGCTCATGCCTTTAGTCCCAGTACTTTGGGAGGCCAAGGAGGGTGGATCACCTGTGGTAATGAATTCAAAGGCAGCCTGGCCAATATGGTGAAACTCTATCTCTACTAAAAGCACAAAAATTAGCTGGACATGGTGGCAGGCACCTGTAATCCCAGCTACTCGGGAGACTGAGGCAGGAGAATCACCTGAACCCAGGAGACAGAGGTTGCAGTGACCTGAGATTGCGCCACTGCACTCCAACCTGGGAGACAGAGTGAAACTCTGTCTCAAAAAAAAAAAAAAAAAGTGATAGGTCCCATTTTCAATTTCCTGAAATTTTAAAGATTATTTAATTTATAAATAATAGAATAAATGCTGGTGTTCAAATTTGCAGAACTGAACATTGAAGTTTTACAAACCAGTACTGTTGTCAGGAATGTTTTATCAATTCATCAGTTTCCTACTCATGAGTGATCACGCTGTGGATTATATGTGCTTCAGTTTCCTTGCTCGCTAACTGGTCCCAGACTGCAGGCAGCAGGACCAAGCCAAGAAGGGGTCATGGACAGGTCCAGAAGGAGAGAGTGTGAAGCTATGTGTCTGACAGAAGCTTTGTTTACTTACACGAGTAATATGAAAAGCATTCCAGAAGGCCTCTGACCTTAATTCCCAGTCAAGCTGATAAGATAGCCTCAAGTCTCTCCCTGTGCTACTGTGTCTGTCTGCTTAAGTCCTTGGCAGCCAATTCACTCAAAATTTATTCTCAGGGCTTTGTATTCTGAATTGTTCCTGCAACTTCTTGCAATACTAGGTTATGATGTGTTTCCAGCAGTATATCTCTTAAAATGATCTCAAAACTTAAGCAAACAATAATTACTTTTCGGAAACTTTGAAATTTTTTTGCCACTTCCCTGATTTCCCGCCCCCCCCAAAAAAAAGGAAATCTGATTATACTTTTAAATTGTCTTGATGAGAGCTATTCAGTTGTTGAAACAAGATTTTGCTCATAAGCCTGCCTGCTGATGTGTTAAATGGCTCCTCTGTGCTTTTTTTAGTTTTGGGGTATCATCTGGTTTATGCTTTTTACTTTACTTTCTTGTTGGCAAGTCACTGACATTTTTATTGTTGTCAGTTTGCCAGCTGCTGGACACACCTTAACCCCTTTTTGTGCTGCTTATTCTCTTCAGTGAATTTAGAAACAAAAATCCAGCATATCAACCAATAAACTGCCGTTGAATGAAGGACTAGAGCCACCTCCTTCATCTTTTTTTCTTTTCAGTGAATGAGTTTTAGTACAGCTATGATATCTCTCAAGTTTGGTTGCCCACAGAGTTCTTGCCTAGGTTCTTTTTCTGGGATCTTTTGATCACATCATTATGTGTATGAACTCATGCTGGGGTGCATGCGTGTGTGTGTTTGTGTGTGTGTGTGTATGTATATTTGTTTGAGGCACACATGTGTTTGCTGGTACATGTGCAATGCTTACACCCACTTGTATTTTTTGGAGATGAGAGTAGGAATTGTAGTTTGAATTGCACTATGTGCTATTTGGACTAACTAAGCTTCGCTCATGTGGCAAATTTTGTCATATCACTCATCACTATCAGAAATCATCACTAACAATTAAGCAAGTTGTGAATCAACAAGTTGTGCCTTAAAACTGCAAAAACCTCATATCAGTAAAAAAGTATGCTATTATATTCTCAATTTCTATGCTGTAAAAACAAATGCAGTAATTGAATGAAGAACACTTTTCTTACATTACTAATTTTTATACAAAATCAAGGATAAAAGCTTAATATAATGATATCTGAGAGACAAATAGAGCCTTAGACTAAGAAGCAAAAGATTCTGTGTATTTGCTTTAGGAAGATACATAATAGTACTTAAAAGTGAAATCTATCTGCATGTAGGTTTTTCTTGGTTATCAGAATTACCATCCTCTTCTTGGCCACTTCACAATTGAGGTTGCTAGCCAGGGAAGTTTCTCTTTAGTACAGACGCTCCTTGTCTTACAATGGGGTTACAACCAGATAAGCCTGCTATAACTTGAAAACACCCTGAGTCGAAATGCACTTAACACACTTAACCTACTGAATAGCTTAGCCTTGCCTACCTTACACGTGCTCAGCAATTTAAAGTAGCCTACAGTTGGGCAAAATCATCTGTCCACACAGTGCACTGGAGAGTGCCGGTTGTTTACCCTCACAATTTCATGGCCACGTGAGAGCTGTGGCTCATTGCCACTGTCCAGCTTCACGCGAGAGCATTGTACTCCATGCCTGTAGCATGGGAACAAAATCAAAATTCAAACTTTGAAGTACAATTTCTACTGAATACTTACAGCTTTTGCACCTATATAAGGTAAAAAATAAAAATTAAAAAAAAAAGTCCTAGGTATGAGACTATCTGTGTTATTCTATGTAAAGTTCGCTTAAAAGGTAAAGTCTCTATATGAAAAATAACAAAACATTCTATGTCATGTATATTTTGGGGTTTCCCAACATTCTTCTGGATGATACAAGTCATTGTTCCTTTCCCTTAAACTTGATAGTTAAGATTTGCTTCTACAGGAAAGGTAAACTATTTTCTATCAATCATTATTTCTGTATATTGCAATCTGAACTTTTAGCATATATTTATGAGTTGATAACTTAAAATATTGAAATATTTCCAGGAAATATTTGGAAAGAGAAGACTTTGAAAAAGTAATTGCAGAACAAGCAGCTGCAGCAGGTAATAGAATTGTTTATGTAATTAGAAAGTAGACCGTATACCTGTAAAACTCACACTTTCTCCAAAACTATTCATATTTATTTTTGATGACTCCCAGTGTGAAGCGTTCAATATTATGTATTCTGTGAATGTGAAGAGTGACTCTTCTTCATACTGCATGTTTTCGTTTGACCTAAAACACTTTCTCTGTTTATGTTTACTTGCTGAGAAGTAGATAAGGCTGGATGGGAAGCCCGACTCACAGACATTCACAGGCTTTGTTCTTAAACCTAACTAAGTGTTCCTCATTTATGCATGAAAAATTTTAGTCAACAAAGTAAAATAATAAAGAATACTTTTAAAAATTAGGAGCAATCATGGGAAAAAAGTTAACAGTGTTCTCACATTAATAATTAGTTATAATAAACTAAAGTGTGACTTTGTCTTACCGTCCTTTCCAAAGTTCTAGTACATGAACTAAGAGGTTGCATCTTTCTACAAGTATAAGATATTGATGATGATGATAATAATAATAATGGCTAACGTGTATTGAGGACCTTCTAGGAGCAAGGCTCTACCCTGAACATAAGCCCCACACATTACAACAGTGCTATGAAGGGGGCACTATTCTTTATCCCACATTACAGATAAGAAAATGTGATACAGAGTGTAAAGAATAAAGGAGATTATAGATAGGGAAGATCATACAGAGCATCCTTGACATAACTAAGTTCATCTTTTTTTTTTTTTTTTTTTTTTTTAAAAAAAAATATGGAACACTTCACGAATTTGCGTGTCATCCTTGCGCAGGGGCCATGCTAATCTTCTCTGTATCGTTCCAATTTTAGTATATGTGCTGCCGAAGCGAGCACCTAAGTTCATCTTTAAAAGAGATTCTATTTTGTATTTTGTAGGACGTTTTGCCATTAAAAATGACATGTTTTATTTAATAAACAAATTTAAAAATATAAAAACTATATACAACCAGATAAAAATACAAAGACACTTTTCTACTATCAGTTCTCACCAGAGGATTCTGTAACTATAAAAAATTAAACCTTCAACAGCTCAAGATGGCCATCCTGACACCTTCTTACATTCACTCATGATAAAAACTTGACATCTGCCACCTTGAAGAGTCTTCCTTATAAGACCAACAGATGGCCCAGCCCAAACCAAGACTCCTTTTGTCTTCTTCACCCTACCGACCCTAGTTTGTTAATTCTTTCTCCTATCTCTCTTTCCTTTTGATGTTAAATGTTACTTTGTTATAAAATATTTAATCTATAACATTTCTATTGTCTATATTAATTAAGCATACTATTATGTATAGTTTACAATATTAACTGACTTGTGGAGTGACTTGAGCCTGTGTTCCTGTAGCTCTAAGAAACGAGTGCAGAAAAGGCACTACAAAAATTGCCTCTTGGCAAGATGTGTTGGTTCATGCCTGTAATCCCAGCACTTTAGGAGGCTGACAAGGGCAGATCACCTGAAGTCAGGAGTTTGAGACCAGCCTGGCCAATATGAGGAAAACTCATCTCTACTAAGGATATATATATATATATATATATATATATATATATATATATATATATTAAATAGCTGGGTATGGTCATGTGCACCTGTAGTCCCAGCTACTCTGGAGGCTGAGACAATAGAATTGCCTCTGGGAGGCAGAGGTTGCAGTGAGATTGCACCACTGCACTCCAGCCTGGGCAGCACAGCAAGACTTTGTCTCAAAAAAAAAAGAAAAATGGCCTCCTTAAAAATTTCATATAACTCATGGTTTTTATAATAAAAAATAATACCAATAAAAGCCTAACATTGTAAAAAGACATAGAAATGCATAGGCTTGATTATTTCTAATCTTATGCGATTCATGAAAACGCTATAGAAAGTAAATTATATATTCCAAGCAGATATTCATTCAGCGAACACTAAACAACAAGAATTCTATTTTACTCAGGAAAAAAATGCTTTATTTCTAGACAAAATTGAGTTTCATAACCAGTAATTTTAAATTAACTCCAGTATCTGACCCTTTCGCTGCTGGAAGCCCTTAGAAGGGAAGAACCTCTTCATGAGTATGGATTGCTTTTATTGTTAACAGAAAATTGGAGGATTTTTGCCAAAATGTACTTAATACTAGAATTCAAATTGTTCTTTTATAGTTAGATTTCAGGGAGATAAAAAATTGTGTATTATACTCAACTGGTCATTCTTCTTTAATTTGGGATTTTTCTTCAGCTACGAGAATTTAGGAAGCCACCTATGTAGATAATTTGGATATAGGGATTTCATTTTGGTTGCAAATGTTATTATCAGATATAAGAGGAGCTAAATCAGCAAATAACACAAGTTGAAAATCGGGATAACAGCACAGCTTTACCAAGGTGGCATATTTGATATGGCAGAACATGTATTATGTGATTTCAGGAGTTCCAGTGGAGATCATCAAAGAATCTCTCGGTGAAGAGCTTTTTAAAATATGTTATGAGGAAGATGAAAACATCCTAGGAGTGGTTGGAGGCACCCTGAAAGATTTTTTAAACAGCTTTAGTACCCTTCTGAAACAGAGCAGCCATTGCCAAGAAACAGGAAAAAGGGGCAGGCTTGAGGATGCCTCCATTCTGTGCCTGGATAAGGAGGACGATTTTCTACATGTTTACTACTTCTTCCCTAAGAGAACCACATCCCTGATTCTTCCTGGCATCATAAAGGCAGCTGCTCACGTGTTATATGAAACTGAAGTAGAAGTATCATTAATGCCTCCCTGCTTCCATAACGATTGCAGCGAGTTTGTGAATCAGCCCTATTTGTTGTACTACGTTCATGTGAAAAGCACCAAACCATCCCTGTCTCCCAGCAAACCCCAGTCCTCGCTGGTGATTCCCACATCGCTCTTCTGCAAGACATTTCCATTCCATTTCATGTTTGACAAAGATATGACAATTCTGCAATTTGGCAATGGCATTAGAAGGCTGATGAACAGGAGAGACTTTCAAGGAAAGCCTAATTTTGAAGAATACTTTGAAATTCTGACTCCAAAAATCAACCAGACGTTTAGTGGGATCATGACTATGTTGAATATGCAGTTTGTTGTGCGAGTGAGGAGATGGGACAACTCTGTGAAGAAATCTTCAAGGGTAAGAAAAATATAATATTATCTTGAATATGAAAGTTATTTTATATTTAACAGCAAGAAACAGAAAGGTAAAAACGTATGCATCACTTCAAATGTTTTGATAAAACATGTTTAAAACAACTGTGAAAGAATTGTAACACTGTAATAAACTTAAAAAAGAATTCTTTCTGCATTTGTTTGCTTACTTGATTCATTACTCCAAAAGTATTTATTGAATGCAGTCTGCCTTTTAATATCTTTATGGAGTTTTTATAATGAAATTTGATAAATATTTATATAAAATACATTTTCAAGTATCAAATGCTTGACTTAGGTTGAATAATAAGAGGTATTATTTTATAACAAACAAAAGTCTACTTGTTTCTTATAGGAAGCAACTAAATGGATTTTTAATCAACATTTAATAGCCATGAAAAAAACAAATAATTTATTTGATTGTTACCGAATGTAGAGTTTAAAACATATTCTCTCATCTCGTGGTAGAGAACTTTGGTAGTTATTCAGTCTCAGGAAAGAAAGTTTGCTAACTCATAGTTGATAATACAAGCAAAGCTAGGAGAGAGGCTTCGCACATGTATAATGCCAGCAGAAGCACTATTTGTTCCCCAAAATGAAAACAGATCTATTGTTTTCCTATCATAAAATAATGAATCAATAATGATTCAATAATGAATCATTTAAAAATGGGTAATATTGAAAGACATTTATTGTAGCAAAAAATGAAAAACTAATTATATACATTTTTGTTTAAAACAAAAAATGCTATTTTACAACTTCTTTTATCAAGAAACAATATATTTTGTGCATCTTCCCATGTCAATAGATATAGGTCTATTCAGCTTTCTTGGAGTCTTAGAGGTATCCCATTATATGGTTGTGTGCTACTTAATTTTATTTATTTATTTATTTATTTTGAGACAGAGTCTTGCTCTGTCACCCAGGCTAGGTGCAGTGGCATGATCTCAGCTCACTACAACCTCCACCGCCAGGATTCAAGCAATTCTCCCTGCCTCAGCCTCTCGAGTAGCTGCGGTTATAGGCACGCACCACCACACCAGGCTACTTTTTGTATTTCTTAGTAGAGACGGGATTTTGCCACGTTGGCCAGACTGGTCTTGAACTCCTGACCTCAGGTGATCCACCCACCTCGGCTTCCCAGGCTCTACTTTATTTAACTAGTTCCCTATTGAAGGATATCTGAGTTGCTTTTGGCTTTTTTGCTGCAAGAACATACATGCACATCTTTGTCCACACGTATGCAAGTAAACCTTCTTGTGGTCCAGGATGATCGCTTGAAGCCCCATCTCTCTCACATCCCCCTGGGTGCAGTCCTTTCTACTGGCTGGTTTGTTCTTTTATTTGTGTAGCAGAGGGCAGGGTTCCTTAGATTCTGAAGGCACAGTTGAAATGGGGGAGTAGCCTCTCCTAAAAGATTCAGATAACTCAAGCTGAAGTCTCTGGAAAAACAATGACTTCCAAAAGGTAGTTCTAGAGAGCTCTTCATGACAGAAAAAAAAATTAGGATAAAAATCGTACCTTTGGAGGCTTTTTAACTTTCATACCTGCCAGATGGAGCAAGTACTAATGGAAGTGGAAAAGAGAAGAGAAATGTGCTAAAAGAGGAGAAAACCAAAAATAAAAAAAAAAAAAGAACAAAGAAAAAAAAGCAAAAGGAGGAAGGGAAGAAGCAAGAGAGGATGGAAGGATACATTTTCATGAGGACTATACCTTAGAAAGAAATAGAACTTCAGATTAACCAAGTGAGACTGTTAACAAGAATTTAGTAGCAAAACTTCAGCATGCTGCTTAGTGAGAAAGCAAGAGCATTTTGCACTGTTCATTGCAAATCTTGATTTCTATGTATACTCCAATATACTCTTCAAACGTCTGCATGCATTTTAGAACTCATAGCAAATTGGAACCATAAGAAAGCAAATTGTTCCTTTTCAGCAGGTTGAAAAAAAAAAAAAGAGTTTAAACATAAAGGGATTTTCACTGCATCTACTTCCCCTTCTTTTGTCTCAGAAAGGCGTTGAAAACTTAAATAAACCACAATCGGTTCTCCTTTCCTTCATAGGTTATGGACCTCAAAGGCCAAATGATCTACATTGTTGAATCCAGTGCAATCTTGTTTTTGGGGTCACCCTGTGTGGACAGATTAGAAGATTTTACAGGACGAGGGCTCTACCTCTCAGACATCCCAATTCACAATGCACTGAGGGATGTGGTCTTGATAGGGGAGCAAGCCCGAGCTCAAGATGGCCTGAAGAAGAGGCTGGGGAAGCTGAAGGCCACCCTTGAGCAAGCGCACCAAGCCCTGGAAGAGGAGAAGAAAAAGACCGTAGATCTTTTGTGCTCCATATTTCCCTGCGAGGTTGCTCAGCAGCTATGGCAAGGGCAAGTTGTGCAAGCCAAGAAGTTCAGTAACGTCACCATGCTCTTCTCAGACATCGTCGGGTTCACTGCCATCTGCTCCCAGTGCTCACCGCTGCAGGTCATCACCATGCTCAACGCACTCTACACTCGCTTTGACCAGCAGTGTGGAGAGCTGGATGTCTACAAGGTAAGGGCGAAGCAGGGCAATGATCATTTCACCAGCAAACTCACTGAGGAACAAGGACTGTGCCTATGACCTGAATTATAATGCAACTGAAAGGCCACCTCTGTAGGGTCTTGCAAGCCCAGTCCTGGGAGCAGGTATGGTGCATTCATTATGTGGGTGTTTTCCAGCCAGAAACAGCTCCGGATATGCCCAGAAACAGAGGTAATTGTTCCATGAAAGGACTGGCACACTCTCTTCTCAAAGAATGAGCAGAGAATGGAGAGAGGATAGGGTGCTCAGGGAATGGAGGATGGGGTGTAGGACATGTGAATAGGAGAAGTTTAATAGTCAGTGAGCCCGCCACTTCACTGTGGAAACCGAGTTGAATTATTAAGTGTGAGATAATTCAAAGTATGGCTTATCCCAGGAAATATTATCCTTTGTATCTGTAAAAGTAAAGACCCGTGGGGATTATAAAAATTGCCTTTAAATAGATTACTTCAATACAGAGTTAATATGATACTTTTCATGGCCAGTTAACAGAAATCAAAATCACCTACTTAAGACATTTTTGCAGCTTGGCTGAGGGTGGAGACAGCTGAAAAAGAAAGACCTGTCTTCAAATCTTCTTCTCCGCCTTCCTTGCTTTGTAAACTGAGAAAGTTAAAAAAACCTTTCCCATCACATCTAAGACAGAGAAAATAATGTTCACTCACAGAGTTTACACACATGAATAACACACATTATGTCCCATAATCTTCATGAACAGGATTGTTATAAAGCTTATGCTAGATAATACGCGGTATTCATCAGGCGTACAGGATGAGCCAGGCATCATTGCAGGTACTGGCAATACAGCAGTGATCACCCCTGATACCTATTTTTTTTTAATGTAACTACTATGAGACTATTAGTAAGAGAGCTGATGAAGAGATTTCAAGTTCTGCCTGCTTCTTTAAAATGAAAACAGTTTTTACTGATTTAAATGACTTTGCTTTCTTTTAGATACTGGGACTAAGAATAAAGCATACTTCTCATTTGTAGGGCTTGAATCATCTTCGTAACTTGCCACATAACAATCTGACATTTCAGAGCTGAACCCAACCGGAAATAAATTATTGAGGAAGAAACAAATATTATTCGTGATAATGCATAAGCTCTTGACTTGTTTTGTTCTAGATGTTAAAAGTAAAATCGTATTTTTTAAAATTCCTAACAGGAAATTCCAAGCAGAGCTATGATTCCCTTGGGAAAAAAAGAGGTCCATGTATAATTACAGATAAAATAATTGGCTTCATTTAGGTTAAGTTTCATGGCCTCTTGTGGAATTTACTGTATTTATTTGTAGACATTTTCTATCTTGAGACCGTCTCCTCTCAGAATTGTGAGAAGGAAGTCTTTCTTCCTTGCAAACTGCTGTAATTGCTAACAGAAGAAGTAGTCCTTTTCTACTTTTGGTTATTTCTATCAAGGATATAGGGTATAATTTTTAAATATCCTAACAAACATATTGAAACTGTGCTCCTCATTAAGGACAACAGCCACAGAGTTCCCTGTGGAATCTAACTGGAGCTGTAGCTATATAGTAAATTACCTTCCATTTCAGTCCTAATTTCTACTTTCTCTTCACTTCTGATATTGCTTGAGATTACTTGGACATAGCTGAAAATAAATATGGAAGGGTTTCAGATATACAAAATGTATATTCATAGTGCCAATGGCTATGAGTGCCAGTGGCTTCAAAAGAATAGTCAACCTTATTTATTCCAGGGCTTGATTATACTTTATTTAATTTTATTTAATTTTTTATTTATTAGGGCTTTATTTTAATTTTAGGGCTTTATTTAATTTTATTAATAATATGGAAATAATATATGTAAATAATTATAAAGCCCTAAATAAAAATGGGGATTTTTTAAAATTTTATTTTCTCTGTCTTCCTGGGTTTTTTTTTTTTTTTTTTTTTTTTTGGCC
>PVKP010000891.1:0-120384 GCA_004027715.1 Plecturocebus donacophilus | reverse complement strand
TTCACCTATGGAGAGGGAGAGGAGGGCAGAAAGGACAAATGCCAGATTTCCATATGACAGGATGAAGAGACACAGTACGTACAAGGGGCTGCAAGAGCAGATACAGCAGGCCCCTAACATCAGATAGGGGCGGGGGTAGGACTTCTTCTAATTAGTGTATTTATTGAGCACCCGTGATGGCCATCATGGTGAGCACTTCCTATGTACTCATTGCTGAGAAAAAGCTTGTGGGTGGCATTGCTGTTTGGTTCATTCATTACTGAGCACAGGTAATATGGACTGAATAAACCAGACAGAGAGCTTATATATGGTTGGGGGGAAAGAAAGACAATAAATGGATGAGTAAGTTTACCGTATTTCAGTTAGTATAATAATGTGGAAGAAAAATAAAGCAGGTTACAGGGAAGAAGAAAGGCAGTGGGTAAAGAGCGATTGCTCTTTCTTAGAAGGTGATAGCAATCAGCTTTTCTAATAAAATGAGGTTTTAGCAGGGATGGAAGAAAAAGAGGGACAACCAAGTGGTTATCTGTGATGAGGTTGCTCCAGAAGAAAGGAATAGCAAGTGGGAGCACGTTTGATATGCTTAAGGGATAATGGAAGGCAGTGACAATGAGACAAAGTGAGCAACATGGAGAATAAGATAAAGTCAGAGATTAAGAGAAAGGTCAAGAAGAAATTTGGAACCATAATAAGGGGAATTTCTGAAGGTTTGCACCTCCTTTCTTTTTTCATTTCTCACCCTCATCCTTTCACAAATGAGGCTTTTGATAAGGACAATAGGGTCTTATAGTTAAAATAAATATTCGGAGGAGAAGAAAAATGCAACTCTTAGAATTACAGAGTTGTTTGTGGACTTCAATTAACTATTTGCTTTCTGCAGCCAGTATCACGGACAGATAAAAACTGCCTATAACCTCAACAATAATGATGTTGATGATGATAAGGTTAATACTTCGATTTTAGATAATAGCTTGATATCCAGTGGTCTCTCAAGCACCACCAGTGTTTTAACCTGCTGGTTCAACATCTTGATTTCTATAATTGCGATTAGTATCCATTAGACATGTAATTGCTATGAGAACCCCAAGGGTCCTTTAGAAAAACCATTTCTCTTTACTGTTATGACTATTAATATCTTGGTTTTACATTGCACAATTTTACTACATTCGTATGGCATTTATTGGGTAGTGACTTGAGGCAAAATACTGTTTTATGATGAGGAGTATATAAAATGAGTAAATGATCCCAATACCTTTAAGAAATTTATTATAATTCAAAAATATATTATTTGTTTCTACAAAAACTATCTTTCATGGTGAAAAAAAAGAGGTGAAATGATATTATGAGTCAGTGGCAAATCTGGGAGTAGAAGCCAACTGTTACTGTGTTCACGGACTATGCTGCCTCTCAGTGCAGTGAACGTAATGGGTCTAAATTGTGTGCATTTTCTGAAAGAGAAAGCGATTTATAGGAGTATCTGACATTAACCCTGATCTTCTAGAGGGCCTGAGCAATGAGATTTCTGCTATATGACTTAATTTCTTCTATATGATGTAGGCTGTGATTCTTCCTATTTATTTATGGTATGGAAAATACATTGTATCTAGGTGGAGACCATTGGCGATGCCTATTGTGTAGCTGGGGGATTACACAAAGAGAGTGATACTCATGCTGTTCAGATAGCACTGATGGCCTTGAAGATGATGGAACTCTCTGATGAAGTTATGTCTCCCCATGGAGAACCTATCAAGGTAAGGCAGATGATACATTGTCACAAAAGCAAACGCATATTATTTGATTATCAGAAGCATGGTGTATCAGTTGGGGTTTAGTTGAGAGAAAAAGCAAAATCTATAGAGAGAGCACAATCTTCTCTAACTTGTTTGCATTGGAAGAAATTTATTATAGGGTATTAAATGGCTTACAGAATCACTGACAGGACAGAAGAAACCATCTGTAAGTAGGTTTCTCCTGTTCTCTACAAGCTTTCAAAAAATGTCTGCCATAGTATGGGAATGTTCTATTGTCAAAATAAAATGGCTTCTAAAAGCCACACTTCAGAACAACTGTGTTTTCAAAACTCTGAAAGCTGATTCCAGAACTATCCCACCAAAGCTAGAGTCAGGAAACTGCCATGTTGTGAAAGCTGCTGCCTCTCCAAAACCGCACCTTCTGTAATAATCAGCAAGATGGCAGTCCTGCATCATGACTGTTACAAAATGAGTGATGGGAAAATGGGCTCTCAACTAAGCATGCTATAGAAAACACAAAGGCTTCCACAACTTGAATTATAGTGGAGATTGTGCCTGCTAAATCCCATGCAACTGTGCTTATGATTTACTAAGCCTAATGCATTTAGAAGCTGCAAGTGCATTTGGAAAATGTAGTTTTAGTTTTCCAACCCCTGGAGGAGAGGATGTTACATTTGAATGGATGTTGACTGCTAATCCACTAATATTTTCCAAGGCACATGACATTTCAGAATTTCTAGAGGAGCCAGATTCCAAAATAATATCTCATCACACATGAGGAAATAAAGTTAACATGGCAGGCATTGGTTTAATAGATAGAACCTGAGCAGATTGCCTTCACTTGTCTCACTTACAGTGAATCTGCCCCTTAATTTTTATATGAGAGTCTTCAGTTAACTACCTTTAGAAATAAGCTTTTAAAGTATGGTAAAATCCTATCTGGTATGCTATAAAACATATAGTGAAGAAAGAAGATATTTAAAAACAAAACTATATCTAGAAGTTTATCCTTAACTCTCTTTAACCTTAATAGAAGCTGTATGTTTAAGCCTTCATAACTATTTTCTAAGTCTATTGTCATTCCATTTCTATGTCGTTGTGCAACATACTTTTCTAAATTTAGTGGTACAAAATCACAAACTTGTATTATGCATGGATTCTGTGCATCAAAAATTTGGATAAGGCATCGCAGGAATACCTTGTCTGTGCTCTTCAATCTATGGGACCTCAGCTGGGAATATGCAAATGGTTGAGGCTGCCTAGAATAGTTGGGGTTGCAAGGATTGGAGCTGGAGGATTCATTCCAAGACTGCTGCTTCACTTACACATCTGATTCCTTGGTAGGGATGGCTGAAAGGTTGAGGTCAGCTGGGATTGTTATGGTTACATGTGGTACACTAATATGTATTTCTTATGAAGTGGTTCGTGTCCCACTGAACAAGACCAGTGGAAGCTGCATGACCTAGTCTTGTAAGACACACAGCGACACTTCCACTGTATTCTATTGGTCAGAGCAATCATCAGTCTGCCCAGAAGAGAGCGGGCTTAGAACCCATCAATCAATAGAAGGAGTATAAAGTAATTTGCAGCTATATTTTAAAAGCATCACAATACCTGACTTTTTCATATTTAGTTTCTACAATTACATTTTTTAGAGGAGGACTATATATTTCTTTCTCTTTCTAAGGTGTTTGAGGCGGCTTGTAGCATCAAAGTAAATATTACATATATTTAGACTATTAACAATATTTTCAGTGATTTCCACATAAATGCATTTTGTAATTTAGATGTGCATGTTTGGAGTGGGAGAATTTATGGGATTTTTGTTATTGTACAAATGTATTTTTAGATTTTTCTAAGTTGGAAGAATTATTTATAGCTAGATTCAAAGATAGTTACCTGGGTAACGATAGGTTAGTTTTAAAGACCTATAAAGTGAGTCGTTAATCATACCTTTTTATGCATACTAACTTGCAGTACTGGGAAATATCTGACAGCCTTAAGAGGTACCTGTGAAACATCACAGCGGCAGAGTGGAGAGTATTTTTAGTAGGGAAACTTTAACGTGTATCAGAAAGTAGCATACTGTGACTTAAACATCATCTCATTTAATCCTTATAGTAACGCTTTAAAGAGGAATCTACAATTCACCAGTGGGCAAGAGCAGTCAAGTCTCCTATGTGTCAAGATTTGGAGTCACGTCCACATGGCTTCAAAGCCCAGGCTTTTTCTGCTTCTTGCCCTGCTACCTCCTGGTACAGAATTGAAGTGAAAGAATAGGACATATTTTCTTTTTTTGTTTTTCAAACTCTATACTTTCCTCTAGCACGTCACATTCATCTATTCACTAACTCCTATTGATTTCCTCACTAACATCCATCAAGTCAGTCTTAGAAAGCAGCAGGTGGGTTGGGGACAGAGACCAATGGGCTGAGTATAACAGTGAAAGTCTGTAGGTGACAAGTGAACATGGAAGCAAACTTCTAGTACCCCTCCGTTCCTCTTCCCAGAAGCCTATGTGTGAAATGGGCTATGCCACAAGTGGTTCCAAATAGAAGATGCCCTTAGCATGTTCCCATTCAAACTTTTTCTGGGAGCCAGAATTCTGCCTTTGCCTTTCATTATTTCACATGGTCGTCTGTTACCACTGAAAAGAGATATGCTCAGGCCATGATGTGTGTCTTCAACACATTGTGTTTTAAATCTTGCTGGGGAGTTTGACAAGCTCTGTAAGAAAATGCTGGGGTTGGGCCGGGTGCGGTGGCTCATGCCTATAATCCCAGCACTTTGGGAGGCCGAGGCGGGAGGATTACGAGGTCAAGAGATCGAGACCATCCTGGTCAACATGGTGAAACCCCATCTCTACTAAAAAATACAAAAATTAGTGGGGCATGGTGGCACACTCCTGTAGGCCCAGCTACTTGGGAGGCTGAGGCAGGAGAATTGCTTGAACCCAGGAGGCGGAGGTTTCGGTGAGCTGAGATCGCGCCATTGCACTCCAGCCTGGGTAACAAGAGCGAAACTCCGTCTCAAAAAAAAAAATGCTGGGGTTGAGAGTGAAATTCAGAACTGGAGATGGGAAAGAGGGCATCACGGGGTGGAAGGACTAAAAGGGACACTTGTCTTATCTGCATAGCTTTGGTTTTCACGAGCAGAACGTATTTATATTTTAATTATGAAATAAGATAAAAATGCTATGGTAAATCTAACATATAATAAACTGGAATAAGTAAGTATAGGAAGAAAACCTGGTTTAACCAGAAGAGTGCTCACAGAGAGCAAAAATTCCTCAATCTAAATATGCTAAAGTTATGGCTGATATTTAGGGGCAGAAGAGAGTCTTTATCTATCTATCTATAATCTATCACTCGTTATATGTATAAAACCATATTCTCCAGATATATAGCAGAAAAACCAGATATATAGGAGCAGACAAAGCCAGATATATAGCAGACATCTAAGTTTTGCTTGTTAAAGTAAAACTTTGGTGAAGCAATTTCTTTAAAAATAATCAAACCCTGCATTTTATAGGTGAAAACATGATCAGAGGGAAGTAAAGAGACAAGGAAGTCAGACTACCAGTTACCAGTAGAGTTTGTTAGAATGCAAAGTTTCTGATTCACAAGCTAGTGCTTTTGTTTGAAAAGTTTGTAGAATCCATATGACATCTTAAATGTAACTGAGTCTGGAAAGTTTATAGCAGATATCTGAAATTAGTTATTAAAAGTAGGCAGAACTGAAGTCTTCTGATTTCCAAATTATATCTAAGTTACTAAGTTCTTGATCTTCATTCAAAATGCATATATCTAATACAACTTTTTTAAATGGTGGAGTAAACATAGAAAACGCTATGAAACTCATGTTTTCATAGAGTTTGAAAACAACAAACATGGTATCGTCATTATCATCTTTTTTTTTTTTTTTTTTTTTGCGGGTGTTGAACAATCAGAACACATGGACACAGGGAGGGAAGCACTATACGCTGGGGTCATTATAATTTAAAATAACCCCATGTTAGCTTGATTTGTAGCATCAGTAATTTAAATATTTGTGAATCCTTTAAGATCATCAAGTAATCAGACCTTTTGAAGATTCCATTGTTAAATATCCTGCTTTGGCTAGACAAGATGACTTGTATTTGTAATCCTATCACTTTGGGAGATTGAGGCAAGAAGATCACTTGAGCCCAAGAATTTGAGAAGCAATGGGGCAACATAGCCAAGACCCTGTCTCTACAAAAAAATTTAAAACTTAACCAGGTGTGGTGGTGTGTGCCTGTAGTTCCAGCTACTCAGGAGGCTGAGGTGGGAGGATCATTTCAGCCCAGGGGTTTGAAGTTACAGTGAACTATGATGTTGCTGCTTCACTACAATCTGAGTGACAGAGCAAGACTCTATCTCTAAAAACATAAGTAAAATAAAATAAAACATTCTGTCTCGGTGGCTCTCCAAATATTGGAGACTTCCAGAATTCCTAAAATTTTGCCACAACACATCCCAGACTGCCTCTTTTATCTAGGCGTGGAACAAATCTGACTTTTTTATCAGTCTGGATTTTTGGTTTAATATGTATACACATTGTCATCTGGACTTAAGTAACTTCCACTTTCTGCTTCCTCTGTCATTTTCTGCTTAAATAGTACAATTTCATTTCCCCAGTTGTAAGTCATTAGAATAGTGGAATAGGAATAGTGTTTGGTATAAAGCTATTTTAAGGTAAAATGTCTACAAACGTGTTTAATGTCCTTAGGGCTACCTTCATTTGCTTTTTGTCAGGGTTTGGGGAAACAACTCTATGAGTCCAGAAATTACGTCTATCTCACTTGGTGGAGAGGTGCCAGGTTTACATAAACAGCTCATATCCTCCTTGCTATGCTACTGTGGTAACTATCATCCCTGTGCATGGTAACTTGTTTCGGGTGTTGCAGACTGGCAAAATTAAGATGGTTTATGTAATAAATCTAAATGGAAAAGAGTTAAGAGGTGTGACTATTGATTCTGTACTAGTAATTTCTTTTTTCTCTGAGACAGTCTCGCTGTTGCCAGACTGGAGTGCTGTGGTGCAATCTTACTCACTGCCACCTCCGCCTCCTGGGTTCAAGTGATCCTCCCGCCTCAGCCTCCCAAGGAACTGGAACTACAGAAGCGAGCCACCACATCCAGCTAATTTTTTGTATTTTTAGTAGAGACAGGGTTTCACCATGTTGTCCAGGATGGTCTTGATCTCTTGACCTTGTGATACACCCGCCTCAGCCTCCCAAAGTGCTGGGATTATAGGCATGAGCCACCAAGCCTGGCCTGCACTAGTAATTTTTAATTGTATATAAGAAGTAGAGGGAAGTTGGCTGGAGGTTTTGAGGAAAGGGG
Organism: Plecturocebus donacophilus; assembly: GCA_004027715.1. Lineage (NCBI taxonomy): Eukaryota > Metazoa > Chordata > Mammalia > Primates > Pitheciidae > Plecturocebus > Plecturocebus donacophilus. The sequence continues at coordinate 113,267 of PVKP010000891.1, read as the reverse complement.
TAGTGTGCTGAGGGTGAATGCTAAAATAATTTAGACAGGGTATTCAAACAAAACTGACAAGTAGGAAGTGTTTTACCAGTGACTGGGAACATCATGGTATTTTTTGCTTTCAGATGCGAATTGGACTGCATTCTGGATCAGTTTTTGCTGGCGTTGTTGGAGTTAAAATGCCTCGTTACTGTCTTTTTGGAAACAATGTCACTCTGGCTAACAAATTTGAATCCTGCAGTATACCACGAAAAATCAATGTCAGTCCAACAACTTACAGGTAGTAATTATGTTAAACACCTAAAATCTCTTGTTTTTATTTATATGCAATTACCATTTTTCCTCATAACTTTTTTCTTCCTTAATCATAAAGAAAAAAGAAAAGTGATAAATTTTATCATCCTCACTTTAACTGTTTTTGCACTACTTATTAGCCTCTTAAGAATGACTTGCCTGAGGTGTTTGTGGCCCAACTATAATCCATGACAGATATTACATATTCTTCCATCACTCTTCTTTTAGAAGTATATATTAATATGCTCAGTATGTTGATAGGTGTTCTTAGATCACCTAGTGTACTGCAGTGAAATTTTGGCACTAACCACCCAGACTGAGCACAGTCATAACTGCAAGTTATGGGGCATAAAACCCAACAAGCCTGCCCTTAATTCAGATGCCAACCACCCTTCAGGACCTAAGTGTGCATTTAGACTGAATGAACTACAAATTTGGAGGCTTCCATGAACCTCTCAAGTTAGAGAATTAGTTAAAATGACTCACAGTACTTAGGGAATTGCTGTACTTACTATTACAGTTTTATTTTAAAGGATACAAATCAGGACCAACCAAATGAGGAAACAGAGTGGGTAAGGTCTGGGAGGGTCCCAGATGTAGGGCTTTCATGGAATCAGAACTTATCTCCCTCTGATCACATCAATGGGTTCACAAAGCAGGAAGCTCCATCTCACTGAGCTTTGAGTTGGTGTATGAAGTCTTATCGTTTTCATTATGTAGGCATGATTGGTTGAATCATTGGTCATGGGATTGAACTCAGTCACCAGCCCCACTCTCCTCCCCAGAGGTTAGGCTAGCACAAAACCCCAACCTTCTAATCACAAGATTGATTCTTCTGGTTCCCTGCCTTCATTCTGAGTCATCTCATTAGTATAAACTCAAATATGATCCAAGGGCCTCATGGAAAACAGATACTCCTATAACTCAAAAAAATTCCAAGAGTTTTAGAAGCTCCCTCCCAGCAATTGAGGACAAAAGCGAGTCGAGTTCCCTATCATACAAGGAAGAATTTACCAGAGGAAAACTAACATCAAGCGTTTTTCAAAGATGGCAGTTTTGTGGATTGGCAGCAAGTGTTAACACAGTCAGAGAAGCCATGTGTCATCTCGCATCAGAAGAACCTCCTTTTTCACTGTCTCCTTGATAACATGTAGTGTACACCCTGAGTCAATAAAATCTGCCATTTCTGTATCACTTATCCACCTTTAACCAGACAATAAACCAATCCGTGATAAGTAGAAATACATCTATCTTATACATTTTGTCTCATTATATTGGAAACTCTAAAGTAACAAAAAAGATTTTCAGATCTATGGAGTAGCTAAATTATACAAAGCAAGTTAACTTTTCTGTTATCAGAAATAACTCTTTAATAAATATCATCTTCTTGTCTTCTCCCTTCTTCTTCTTTTTTTTGAGACCAAGTCTCACTCTGTGGCCCAGGTTGGAGTGTGCAGTGGTGCAGTCTCGGTTCACTGCAAACTCTGCTTCCCAGGTTCAAGTGATTCTCCTGCCTCAGCCTCCCAAGTAGCTTGGATTACAGGTGCCCACATCACGTCTGGCTAATTTTTGTATTTTTAGTAGGTACCGGGTTTTGCTGTGTTGGCCAGGCTGGTCTCGAACTCCTGACCTCAAGTGATCTGCCTTGGCCTCCCAAAGTGCTGGGATTACAGGTGTGAGCCAGTGCACCTGGCCTTCTCCCTTCTTAAAGTACCAACATCCTTTCCTTTCCAGCCCAGACTCTCAGTTGATAATCTTGCCTCATATTTCACAGCTAGACTAGAAGTCAGATAAGAACTTTGCCATCTTCACACTGTAGGTTCCCTCAGCAGAGATACCCCAGTACCCATCTGCTCCTTCTTTGTTCCCCTTACATTGGGCTAGCTCCCCTCCTGCCCCTGGTTGATACAGTTTTACTCTGAGTGATATTTCCTCTCATCTTCTCAATAACTTTTCTGTTGAAATTAACTGCTTTCTATGATCAGTCTCTCTCTGATGAAATGATATTCCCAACAGAACACAACCATATCTATTAAAGCTCTTGAAAAAATAAAAACTTCTTGTTTCTTGTTCTCCTGCTACAATTTTAAATTTCTGCTCCTTTTTATAGCAAAACTGAAAGAAGTTGTCTACATTCACTATCTCTATTTTTTCCACCTCTTATTTTCACTTCAACTTACTCCAATCAGTGTTTCCTCCACTGAAATGGTTCTTATCAGGGTCATCAGTGTGCCTTGCTAAAATCGCTGCAAATTTTCTCTCCTTATTATCCTCAACATCTCAGTAGCATTTGAATTGGCCGAGAACTCCCTCATTTAAACATCTTCTTCTTTAAATTGTTGGCACCGCACCCACCTAATTTTCTCACTACCCGGTGTCTGCACCTTCTCCATGTCTTAATACTCCTTCCCTACCAAACCTGTGCTGCAGTGCCCAGAGCCTCTGTTCTTGTTCTCTTGTGTGTCTGAACTTTTATGACTGTAATCATTTTTTAAAAAATCTTTTGCCCATCCTGTAATTCCCCATGGAGCTACAGATCATTTATCTATCCTATTCCATATTTCCACTTGGATGACTAAATGACATATTAAAATTAACTGGACCAAATTAGAATGAGTGATTTCCCACGCAGACTGATGAAATCCACTTCCCACCCAGGCAAGCCTACCAATCATCTTAAAAATGATATCACCATCCACCTAGTTCCTCAGACCATCTACCTTACAGTGATCATTTCTTCTCCTCTCTTTAACGAGACACTCCTGAACTACCATAGCTAGAGCAACAACCTTCTCCTCACACACCCTCACATGATCTTATCTTCTCAGTTCACACCTGCATCTGAAATTGTCTCATGTAATATTTATGTGTTAATTTCCTGCCTCCCTTTGCAGAATGTTAGCTTCCTGTGGTACACATTCTATATCCCCAGCTCCTAGATCAGTGCCTGGAACACAGAAGTAAAGCTATTTCTGTATTTACTGGTTGCCTGTTGACTCCTGGATATGAAATACTCAGTGTAACCAGAGAACTGGAAAAATCCCTAGGGTTCATTGTAATGGTAATTGGCCTATGGTCCTTTCGGGTATAATATAGGTAGGGGTAAGAGTCCATGCCCTGAAACAATATGATTCCACGTTCTCTGTAAGCATTAAGAGGAATCATCCTATTAAGCAGGAGTCAGTTGCTTGTCCTTCCACTGATAGCTGAGCTTTTCCTTCAGTGTTCAGTGATGTATTATGTGTGCATGTGCATATTGAGGAATCCTACCTTAAAACAAAACCTCTGCATATAAAAAGTATATTTTCCTTTTTCTTTTAAGTTTTTCAAAAACCTTTCATTTCCTATCTCAAAGTCTGGTGGTCTTGAGTTACGTTAGGAGACACTGATATTAACTACTCATTTTTCTCCAAAATATATTTCAGGATCTCAGGCATTTCAGCAGAGTACCACGACATGTTGACATATATTTCTGGCAAGAGAATAATGCTCATGTCTTAAATCTTAGATTCACTATATTGGGAATGCTACTAGAAATGCACGTATAGGTTTTTATACCATAGTGTTATTTTTTAAATAAATTTTTTATTAGTGTAGTAACACATGTCCATTTTAGAAAATTTACAAAATTAGTAAGTTGTAAATAATAGGAAAAACTCATAATCTCACTACCCAGAGATAGTAACTATTAACATTTCATTCTTTTTTCAGTTATGTTGATATGCACATACATGAACAATATTGAAATTTTAATTTAATTTATATTAAACTTTATTTAGCTTATTTGCTAAAGTCATTTCTACTTTTTATAGACAAATATGATGTGGCTTTTTTTCCCGTTTGTATTGATTTCAATACTAATTTACTCTCCTTTTATTCTCATATATGAGATATTTATGTCTTGCCTAAGGGAAAGCAGTAGTTAATACTGTTTTATTTAGACAAATATAAATACTTATGTGAAATACTTTTAACAACATTTTAAATTCCTTTCCTCTAGAGATACTTCACTTTTTTTCCATATGCTAGGAAAACTTAATATAAATAATTTAAATTTCAATTAAACATCCATGCTTTGGGAAATTTAGTCAGTAGTAGGGGCATAATTTTAGTTTTACTCAAAGTGCAGGATTGAAGTGGATGCTAAAAGAAGGTGTGCAAATACAAAATGCAGTTTTCTTTGGAGAATTTTATTGGCAATACATTAAATTCCGGAATGATACTTCTTTAGTAATAAAATAATCTATTTAGTATTGAATGTAGCTCCCTTAATATATTTGTAAATACAGGTAAATTTAGGACACAGAATACATACATATACCAAAAAAAAATGTTCATCTTCAAATTTCCACTTCCAAATTCTAATCAGTGAGTCAGAATGTGGCAGTGTAATGACAATTATACATTCCTGTCTTTTAAACATCATAAGGAGTTTTACTCTAATTTTAGGGGATAATACTCTGTGTTTTGTTGGCTTTTTTTGACGTGAAGAAAACTAATAGAGACTACATTAGATATTGTTAAAGTTTCAGGTCGTGGATTAATGATAGAGGTTTATGTGGTGATCCAAGGATCATTAGAAACAAAAATGGCAAGTGGGGAGGATGCGTGGATGCTGGCCTGTGTGTGGGGTAAACAGGCCCAGGACCTCTTGTTCGTAGGACAAGTCTGAGCACATGGTGCTAGAGAAGCAAGAATTGAACTCTGTAAGAAGAAAGAACAGATGAATAAAGGAATATAAGAAAGATAACAGAGAATAGAAGAGTTGATGCAATCATTTGGGGAACATGATGTCTGCTGAAGAAGATGTAGAGAAAAATGTCCACTCTATGAGGACACCCTTTTTTGGGTGTTACTATCATCAAGCTTTCCTCTAAATGGTTTTTTTTCTAAATTGTTTTTCTTAAATATTCTGATTTTTTTAAAGACAATGTAATGAACATATCTAACTCCATGACATTCCAATTATGTTTGTCTGTTAAGTTTCTTTAAAAAGCATAGAATTTGTATTCAGAAGACATGCCTTAGAGTCCCAAATACAGCACTTACTAGATGTGTGATCCAGAGCAAGGCCCTTAATAAATTCAGATGATGCACTTTAAAGCCACTTGTAAAGGCTGAATATTTTTATATAATACATTTAAATATGAGATTGTGATTGTAATGACCATATTTAGTAGGAAATGTTGGGTTGTCATAGGTAGAAAAAATAAGTTTATCAATCACCTATAGTTTTATACCTTTTCATTTATTAGACTCATAGTTTTATACATTTTTATATTTAATTTTTAAACATATAGAAAAATAACAAAGTAAACAAGATGACACTCATATAGCCAATACTAATATTTAACTACCAACATTTTGCCATATTCATTTCAGATTTCTGTTTTATAAAAACAATAAAATAATGTAAAGTATATAGATATTAATATAATATAATAAAATATAAATATAAAATATTACATGGTACCTGTCACACACTCTGACACAATGGATCCTATGTGCTTCATAGTTTACAGGAGCTGAGAATATATACTTTCTGCAGGCAGTCTCCCAAATACAGGTGCATGTTCAGTGGCTTCTCCATAACTCATCAATGAGATGTCACTTCTGCTTTCCAGGAAGGAAAATGGATAGAGAGAGGCAGGAATATCACTTTCATTTAGGTCCTGCCAGTTAGAAAAATAAAGCCAGAGGAAAATAGTTTCCCAATCAACATGTCCGTATCCTTTTGTGACTTGTCTTGAATCCACTCAGTATTATGTTTCTGATATAGTTTCCTTGATAAAACGTAAGTCTAGTTATAAATCTAGATCATTCATTTTAACTATTTCTAATGGAGTGGTTTGCTGGTAAACCAGCTTTGGAGGATGAGATAGAGAATCCACGATTCTAGCATTTGCCAATTTCTGTGGTGTTACTATGTACATTATGGCAGCAGCTTTCAGGCTACGGAGGGCTTAACTGTCTTACAAAGTTTCTGAGTATTTAACAATTGGCTCTCACAAGCCAGTATGAACTAGATCCAGCAAGTTACTATATACGAATGTAATATAATATGTATTCCAGAGTATGAATAAGCCAGACTCCATCTCCTACCCATGGTTAATTAGAGTGTATCCAATTTTTCATTTTTATAAAAAGTGATTCAATAAATATCTTTATACATATGTCTTTCGATAGTATAACTAAAAATGGTATCCCCAGACCATAGGCTATACCCAGTTTCAACCTTACTAAGCATTAATTAGCTGTTCAAATTGATTTTACCAATCTACACTCTACCAAGTGTATGAAGGGTGCTATTCCCCAAAGCCTGATATTGTCAAACTTATTGTTACCAATATGATAGGTGTGGTGTGATTTCTAATTGATGCTTAGTCAGTTTTTAAAAATCAATCTACTTAATTTTCACAACTCACAGCACCAATATCTGATTCAACATCATTATTCTATTTAATTTAGACATGACATTACAGACTGGTGGGTAGAAGACCATGGTCTGTTTGGGTAAATACAATAAATGCTTCTCTGTAGAAGTTGTTGAGAGCCCACAACTATGTGAGATTTTTCATGCATGGCCTGAATATTAGGTTAGAGAGGCTTATTAGGTTTGCATTTGATGGAAAGCTAGGGAAGCAAATGGGAAGAGGTGCCAGTAGCTTAATCAGTAAGATTAGAATTTAAAATGAGTTAAGCATAATGAACAAGTAGTAAAATAGCAAACAATATAATTTGCTGAACAGATGAATTTCGGGTGAAAAATATTGCTAATAACAATTAGTAAGTAGAGTGCTGATATGTACAATTAAATCTCATTTAAGTCTTAATTTGATTCATTTTTACAAATCTAGAATTTACAAAAATTCTACTGAAAGATTCAAAAGTTGTTCTCACATCATTTTTGTCATTGTAATTTTGGTTCACAATTTCTTGCCCACATGATTACATTTTTTGTCTGTGATTATAGTAAAATTTACAAAATTAATGAATTGATAAATGGACGTCTTACCTCTTTCAACTTAGGAAATCTTAATACTATTATGGCTCTGTGTGGATAGTGGATACTTTGCTATTATTAAATCTTTGGGTTATTTTTTCACTACTATAAATTGCACTTTTATATGGATATTATCTTTGCAAAAATATTTTATAATTTGTTTCCAGTGTAAGTGAAATACATTAGTTGACACCATTTTCTTATTGTGAATTCATTCTTCATTGGACTTCTTTGAAGATGCTTATTAACTTCATTAGTCTTTTCCTGTCAATCACACCTAAAATCACTGGTTTATTAATATTCTCAGTAACATTTAGTTAGTTAAGTAGTCTTCTTTTTTTGAGTGGACATTTATGTTAGTATTATATTTTAATATTTTTATTTTAATATTTTCAGATTACTCAAAGATTGCCCTGGTTTTGTGTTTACCCCTCGATCAAGGGAGGAACTTCCACCGAACTTCCCCAGTGAAATTCCCGGAATCTGCCATTTTCTGGATGCTTACCAACAAGGAACAAACTCAAAACCATGGTTCCAAAAGAAAAATGTGGAAGATGGCAATGCCAATTTTTTAGGCAAAGCGTCAGGAATAGATTAGCAACCTATATGCCTATTTATAAGTTTCTGGGGTTTGACTCATTGAAGATGTATAGACCCTCTGAAAGCACTTTAGGATTGTAGATGGCTAACGAGCAGTATTAAAATTTCAGGAGCCAACTCACAATCTACTCTTTCTCCCATTTAACATAACAAAATGTGTTCACTTCAGTACTTCAGCTCTTCTGTTAAAAAGAAAAAAAAAAAAAGAAACCTTAAAAAGTTACTTTTTGGGCAGTATTTCTATTACATAACGATCACTTATTACCTGTACTCAAAATTCAGCATCTTGTACATATATCAGATAGTTGTAGTCAATTGTACAAACTGATGGAATAACCCGCAATCTGATATCCTGGTGAAATGCCATGATTATTAAAGTGTGTTTGTGATAGTGTTGTCTTAAAAAAGGATTTTGAATAGAAATTACATTCTTTGATACCGTAAGTTCTTTCAAACTTTCAACTCTGCAATTTATTGCATTTTCTCATTTAACTGTTAGCATATGTTTGAATATAGGGTGACCTTTTTTTCTCTATTGCACTTTCTTCTTTTTTTCTTTTTAGAAAATAAGCAATTAGGGGTTAGATGCAATATGAATATAAAATAGTTCTGTAAATATCAAATATTATTTTTAGTTCTTGAAGTTACAAATACTCTCCATAGCAATGTGTGTTATAAAAATAAATATTTCTTTTGTTTGACTTTTTTAAATTCTACAATGGTAAAGGCTATTTTAATTGATATTAGTGATTTAATTCCTATTAATTCATTTTACTATCATGATAGCTAAGTATTCAAGATAAAAGAGGTTTGTATCTTGTATTAAAGTGCAGTAATATAATTCTAATCTAATTTAGCTGAAAGCAACATGGGAATAAAGTAATGATCCAGAGGACCCACCATAAAGGACATTGGTAAAACATTCACACATGTACACATACATGCAGGCACACTTGGAACAATGTGGACCTACTTCAGCAGACATCTTCTATTGCCATGATGAGCCATTTAAAGTTTTAAGAAGAAAATCTAAGTATGAAATTAGAAATAAGACTTGCTCTTTTGTGGATATCTCATTTTTCGTGACTATTTGGGATGAACATTTTGGTGTATGTTTATGCACTAAGAATCAAGTTTTTGTCTCACTAAATATACATATAAGAAGTTTTTTATTCTATTTGAAATATCTTAATTTGTTTTTAAAAGAGATTCTTAGTATTGATAAAGTAAATGAGGCAGTGACTACATTATGGAAATTTCTAATATTTTTTTCCAGAGCTTCACCTTTTTTCTTTGGGTTTGCATAAACCTTTAAGCAGCTATGATCTTTTAATTTTAATTATGTCAGTTGAAGTTTTCTGGTGAACTAAAATATCTACATTTTGGTGGAGGATAAGGATTTGATTTTTAAAAGCTCAAATTTAAAGCAAGGAAAAGATGAACACTACAGTTTTAAAATCAATATTAGCAGAGCCATAGATATGCTAAACTCTTAACGGGGGTTCTGAGAAATAACTCAGTTTAAAAATTCTTTAATTGCCTTCATTTGTGCCCAGGCTTCCCCACGGTGACATCAGGAATAGTTATTACTGATTGGCCTCTAGTATTCCAAGGGTACTGCTATAGATATTACAATAATGTTGTTAACTAAGTGATAACCCAGCGTCTCACAGGACTGACTTTGACTCAATGAACACTCACCCTATTATTGGAAAGTACCACAGGCATTGAGAAAGTATAGTTATAGCCTCACAAATATATGAAGTTAAATCACTACTCACAAGGAAAATAAAAATGTAAATACATTTTTCTTTCTGAGACCAATCTCTTATGGGGAAATAATAGAAATAAAGAAAACGTAAAAGCATAAAATGGAATGTAGTCTTGATCAAACATTTCAGCAGGCCTCAATTTGCTAATAATTTGTACTCAGTTTATAATTCAATTAGAATTCAGAAAGTATTTTCTGTGTTTGTGATGGATTAGCCTATATACAAAACAAATGTGGGGAAATGTGTGAAATCTTGATGAAAAGTTGTATAGGAGTTTATTGTACTATTCATGCAACTTTTCTATAAGTTTGGCATTTTATCTAAATAAAACATTATCAAAAAGTATATTTTCACGGAGAAATTAAATCATCTGTCATAGGTTCCCCAGACCAGCCTACAAAGGCTCATTAAATATAGAATAATCTGTGGATCTTAAAGAAGATGAACATACATTTCCATGACAGACTACATATGAAATTCACAATTTAGATGCTAAAACATTTAAGGAATTTCTTTTTTCTCTATCTTATCTGCTTTGAAGTGTAGAGATTAGGGAGACACTTTTCAGATCCAGACCAGTGATGGTAACCAGAGTAGAGACCCTGGAGCATAGATTCTTAAGATAAATGAGGGAACAAAGTCAGAGCTTGTGAGGTATTGGGGATGGAAAAAAAAGTGGAAAAACAGGGCCTGTAATCAGGTTGGGGACTATGGATACTGAATTATCTTGCCATTTAACTTTCCCAAAAATAAGATTGGGTCTCAAGACTGCTTCCCTAACAGACTGTTTCTCCTGAAAATCCAGGGGCTGTTCCTTCTGTTCTGATTATATAGTTTCCATTCATGGCTTCCTGTCCTGTTATTTTTTTGTGTCAAGTGTACGATATAAATTAGCTCCTTAAACATGTTTCTCAAGCAAGCATGGAGTTATACTGAAGTTTTCTAAAGATGCTTTGCATCATGAAGCAAAGGAAAATACAGAATTAAAATATTTCTTCCCATTTTGTTTGCCTTTCTATATCTATCTAGACTTTGTAAGAAAATGCAAAGCTTATATTTAAGAAAACCTAAATGCAAATAGATTCATTTACTCATTTTCATTTATTCATTCATCAAGAATTATTGAATGCCTACTATGTGCCAGGAATATTGCTATATTCTTGAAATTTAAAGATAAAGTATGACCCAGTCAGTCAAGAAAGGAAGGTGAAAGACAAATACAAGACATAATTACAACATTCTGTGTGAGCACGAAGTAGGGGACTCAGTGCTTAGAGAAGTCTTTGGGCTTAGCGTTCATCAAGCAGAGAAGAGGAAGGGCATGGTCTAGGCAGATAAATCACCACACACAAAGAGATGGGGTCTTGGGGGTGCGTAGCACGTTCTGGACAGTCAGTTGCCTGGGATGAGTTGGGAGGGGGCAGAATAAGGACAAAAGACCATCTGGACAAAAATCACCAAGGGTTATGTGTGTCATGTAAAGGTGTGCCATGGTAGTTATTAATATTACTACTGTAACATTAATATATAGTAATTAATAACTATACATGACACAGCTTTACATGACCTTAGTTATCAACATTATTACCATAATAGTAATATTAATAACTATAATAAGAGCTATTATTCACTTGAGGCACTTTTTCAAAATAGATCTTACAAAAGAAAAAAAAAGCAGCAAAATGAGAAAAATTATATCCATTGGCTTCTGTTTTCCTCTCCCAACAGTTTTTTTTTTGTTTTTTTTTTTTTGAGACAGAGTCTCACTATGTCACCAGGCGCCAGGCTGGAGTGCAGTGGCGTGACCTCGGCTCACTCCAACCTCTGCCTCCCAGGTTCAAGCAATTCTCCTGCCTCAGCCTCCCCAGTAGCTGAGACTACAGGCGCGTGCCACCATGCCCAGCTAGTTTTTTTGTATTTTTAGTAAAGACGGTGTTTCACCATGTTGGCCAGGTTGGTCTCGATCTCTTGACCTCGTGATCCACGTGCCTCAGCCCTCCCAACAGTTTTAAAGTTACTAGATAAGAGAGGGATCAAGTCTTCAGGGAAGAGAATGGTGTGATCAGATGTGTGTATTCAAAAGACTATCAGAAACAGCACGGATAAGGATAGATAGGATGAGTATTTACTTGCACAGGTCACTAAATGAACATCTGTTTATAGCTCAGGGGAAAATGATTTCTTCTATATCTGGATATTTTGCCACAAGCATGAGCAAAAAGCTGAGATGTCTGGCAATGGAATTTTATATCACTCTCAAAGCTGTCTTTCAGATCCTTTGGCAGGGAGGGAAGAAGAGTTGCCTCAGCATTTTAACTAACCTGTCTGCCAAATTTCTTCTCCCTGATAGTTTCAGCCACAGCAAGGCAAAGACTTCCCAGCCCTGTCCCAGGTTAGGTTAGAAGAAGGCATGGGATGGAAGAGGGTGGTTGTCTGTGGTAAGCCTCACAAATGACAGAGATGAATAAACTAGTCCAAGTGGTGTCTAAGGAATAGGCATCAGTTCTCTGAGATTAATTACCCAGCTGGAAAACTGCCCAGATGGAGCTTTACATGCAAACCTCCATGAAGTCTAGTGCTGTAGAAGGCTTTAAATCCACTGTCAAGTCCCTGTTGATGCAAATGTTAGTAGCCCCAAGGAGAATGGGTTAATGAATTACTGCAGTAGTATTAGGTGCATGGGTTTGACCTACATAAATCATTATTAATAAGTAAAATGGAATCTTTGATACATACTTGTTGAGGAGCTTGTGTGATCACTACCTTTCACTGAACAGTAAAACATAGATCATTGGTTTCACCTCCTTTTGCACTTTGATGCTATTTCACTTTTCAGGTGGTTGTACTTGGACAGTTAAATGAAGGCCGACTTTAAGGGTGCAGAGATGGAGAACGTGGCACGTGTGAGAGGTGGGAGGGCAGAAACACCTTGCAGTTCCTGTGAGGAGGGACTTACCATCTCCTCCAAAACAGAAATTCAGGGCTGCAGAGACGGTAGGGAAGTGTAGTTCTCTTGTCAAAACACAGGCTAAAAGCAGGGACTGCTTAACTTACTAAGCAGAGAAAACCAAATGTCATTTTCAACCAAAATTTACAAACATTAGAGTTTATGGTCTTCGTTAGGATACTTTTCAAGACCTGGGAAATATTTGTATCCTTTGATGAGAATAAGGATCAGTTACTAAAGCCATAAGATTTCAGTAACAAAGGCAATTAGTCCTTTGTCATCTTTGTTGAGTTTGGTTTTCTTCTGTTCTTAGCATGTCAGCTACTAGATCTTTGATGAACTGTTGCTCTCCTTTAAATGTTTCTTTTATTATATTGATGATATGCACTCATTCAGTATTCTTATTTTAAGCCGCGTTAAGCACTATACATTTTATTGCCATCTGTATCTCCTTCTAAGCAGCTTGGCTTATAACAGCCATACCTGCATCTGTTTTGACTAGCCTGCATAACCTACACATTTTTCATTCAAAACTATCCTATTATCTTCTTATTTATGTCCATTTCTTTTCATATATAGTGTCTGCCAAAATAGTAGCAAAGCTTTATCAATGTATAGATTTCAATTAAAAAAAACCTAAGCAAAAGGAAAAAAAAATGTGATATTCTAAAAGCCACACTTCTTTTATCACCAGTACACTTTTTTCCATCATCATAAGCATACTTTCATGAACATGTTAGTATCTTAGATTTAAACATTGTGGTAGAAATCAGGACAAAATTTAAATGGCATATCCAGGACTTAATCTCAGATATTCTGGTTGAAGATAGATAAGGTCGTGGCTGCCTTTCAAGTTTTTTTAATTTTTTAAATTATGTAATGTCAGAAAATTAAATCGCAAATGAGTCTTCCAGATTGTGAGGAAAATTACTTGGCTGAAAATGACTTTGCATAATGCCCAAATCTTAAAGTATCTGCTCAGATGTTTGTTTCATCTGAAATACTGCCAAATCCATCTGTATTGAGGAAAGAACTATGAAGTAGTTTCAGAGAAAGCGAAAACAAAACAAAGCAAAACAAAAATGCTGTTACAGAAATTGGACAGCCCAATGTGTTAAGTATTACATACCTGGTACAAAAGCAGAAAAACTGAAGCTCTCTGGAAAGTTATGGCAATAGTGGTCTAGGAATTCTGGGCCTTTAGAAATAATGATTACCAGTGATGCAGGGATGTGCAGCATCCAGACACTGTTTAATCACAATGAGCTGCCATCTTGCCTCATTAAATTGTATCTTATAACATATAAGTGAATGAAAATAGATTGGGATTTGGGAATTTACTATTCCTTGACCTCCTTGCACATATAAATTAAAGACGTTCTGGAAAATAAGAGGACTTGATATTCACTGCCCTAGAGCACTTTTCTCCAACCTTTTAGATTACTGCACTCTATTAGTAAAATAGTGTAGCACAACAACTCTATAGACTGATACATGCTGCTCTCAATCCATGCACTACATATTAGGACACCTTTTCTAAATGAGCATGAATATAAATAGAAATTCTAGTATTTTATTCACCTACCACAGTGAATCATCTTTATATTTTACTTTGTAAACTGCTACAGTTGTCCAGCAAGTCTTCACTTTTATTGAGTCACATGTCACTTTGAGAGTTGGATAAAAGATAAAAGACATAAACTATCAGCCCTCCAAAAATGTGCATATGGACCCACACCAGACACATATACTTCCAGAGCTTGGGGAAACTTGTTAGAATCTACTCTTCGGCCACCCTGGTGAAGTACCATAGACCATATTGTCTAAATGGGACAAAATAATACATTTTGACTAAGAACTCATTGTTTAGAGAGAGAAAATAGTAAATGATGTTTGAAATGAGAAGACAATAAATAACTGACAAGTCTGTGACTTTTGGTTTAGATGAGAACACTTTTGATTTTTGCGGAACAAAAGGAGTTAGTTTTTTGGTCCTGATGTGTAAAATGATTCATGGAGTTTCACATACAGACAATAGTTTTCTTTTCAGCAAATATTTAACATATCTCTCAGCATATTTTTTGCCAATTTTTGGTAAATTTGCATTGCTATAGGTATACCACGTTTTTTGGTTATGTTTAGTAACTAATTTTATTTTTTCTCTCTATATAAGTATAGCTATTGGACCCTAGATTGAAAACTTTCTTTGTACTAACAACCGTCCTTTTATTATTACCTTCATAGTTGCTTTAAATGACACATTTATTTATAGTTCTACTTCTGGCAGTGTTGCAAAGTCTATCAGAATGTTACCTCCTGTCTCAGAAGCTTGTTAGATATTGCTGCCACCTAAATATTGTAATAAAAATGTCTAAATAAAAATCTTCTTAACATTTAAAATGAGTTATGTTTAAAAAGAAAAATAAACTTTGAATCAAGAAAAGACAATATTGTCCCAAGTTACGCAAATATATTTACTTTGATGTAGGTCTTGCTACTAAAGAGGGAGAAGACTTCCAACATAACAGTGTGGAAAACGAGGATTAACAACTATTATGTCAGGCATTTGCTCTATACAGGTCAATGTATTCAAAATCCCTTCTCAAAAAGTTTTTGTTAAATAATGTAGTAGCATAATCAAAATACATTTCTTTCTAAAGCTCCTATTTCCAAGAAAACTCATATCAAACATGAAATCAAAAATTTTTTGAAACCTAAATTTGGTAATAAAATTTTTGCTTTTTTTTTTTTTTTTTTGAGACAAAGTCTCACTCTGTCGCCCAGGCTGGAGTGCAGTGGCACGATCTTGGCTCACTGCGACTTCCACCTCCCAGGTTCAGGCAATTCTGCCTCAGCCTCCTGAGTAGCTGGGATTACAGGTGTGTGCCACCATGCTCAGCTAATTTTTGTATTTTAGTAGAGACAAGCTTTTACCATGTTGGTCACGCTGGTCTCGAACTCTTGACCTCGTGATCCATCCGCCTCAGCCTCCTAAACTGCTGGGATTACAGGCATGAGCCACCGCACCAGGCCTACTTTTTATTTATTAAAAAAATTTCTAAATCTCAGTTTTTCAAATCATAAAGCCAACACTTTTATTAAAAAACACATTTTAGAAATAAAACTGTGCTTAGCTTATTCAAGTGTAGTGGCTTATAGCACAAGCGAGGGGATAAATTTGTCTCCATTGCACTCTGTTGGGACACAGTTTTCTATCAGTCTCTTGAATTTTATAGAGGGCAGCGGTATCTACTGCCTTTGTTTTATATTATCTTTTCAAAGATGTTTGTATAGCAACCAGCCTTAGAAGACAGAGATGATGTCTCTCCCAAGAACAAAGAGCAAGCAGGCTTAGTGCAATTTACTGTGTGCAGGTGTAGTTTATTTATTTTCACATTGCTGTGTGGGACCCAGTGAACCAGTGTAAGATAATGCTGATACTCTTGGTCAGGTACTGTAGTTATGTGAGTCAGTGAAGTTCTCTTTCTCTGACCCAGGAGTCTCATGTCTTCTGCCAGCATCTGTGAAACTGTGGCAGTCTAGCTGATTAACTTGCAGTAGAGTAAAATCTCAGACCCTTCACAATTATTGACAGTTTGCAAATGAGGATGGGATGCTGACAGAAACTTGCCTTCCTGGAAGAGAAAGAGTAAGGCTATTGTGAGCTGATTAATGGGATTCGAGGGGAAAGTTCATGGGAATCGATGACAAATATGGTAACCAAATTATAAATCAGCAGAGTGAGAAATGATCCCCAATTTTATTGCCCATGACTGAGAATGAATTCAGAAATGTTGCATGTTAAGCATGTTAAAGTAAGTTCAAAGACAATGACCTAAACAATGGCTTGGTTGTTACCTCTCACTGGGTGAGCAGATTCTCTTTCGACTCCTAGCCTCAAGTACCTTAGAGTGAGTCTTTATTTGTAATACAGTCATGGCAAATACAATGCCTTAAGTTAAGATGAGGTCGCCGGGCATGGTGACTCACACCTATAATCCCAGCACTTTGGGAGGCGGAGGCAGGCGGATCACGAGGTCAAGAGATCGAGATCATCCTGGCCAACAAGGTGAAACCCCACCTCTACTAAAAACACAGAAAAAATAGCCGGGGTGGTGGCACGTGCCTGTAGTCCCAGCTACTCAGGAGGCTGAGGCGGAAGAATTGCTTGAACCCAGGGGGCGGAGGTTGCAGTGAGCCGAGATTGTGCCACTGCACTCCAGCCTGGTGACAGAGCAAGACTCTGTCTCAAAAAAAAAAAAAAAAAAAGATGAGGTCATACTAGAGCAGGGTGTGCCACTAATGCGATATGCCTGGTGTCCTTATACAAAGGAGAAATTTGAACATAGAGACCAGGAAGAACATCATGTGAAGATGAAGGCAGAAAGGCAGTATTAGTTGGATATACCAAGAAACACTAAGGTGATTTTCAGCAAACCTTTAGACGATAGGTGGGAGGAATGGAACACATTCTTTCTCAACAGCCACCAGAAGCAACCAACGATGCTGACACCTTGATCTTGGACTTGCAGCCTCCAGAGCTAAGAAACAATAAATTTCTGTTGTTTAAGTCACCCAGGCATTATGGTTCTTTATCAAGGAAGCCCTCGCAAATGAATACAGGCACTGACTAATCTTTGGGCTTTTGATGCCCCTGAATTGGGTTTGCAATGCTGATGAAAGTGACTCACTGGAGAATGAGAGACTGACATTGTAGATAAATTGTTGAGGTCAGACCTGTAGCCTTGGAAAACTCCTATAGCACTTGCATTTAAATTAGACAAGAACTTAAGTACATTAGCTTGATAATGTTGCACCAAATGTCTCAGATTAAGGTGGATCCCTTTATAAAAAATTGTCCCTGTGCCAGTCAATCCCATGTCAGGTAACGGGTACAAATCCATGCCCACAGTTGGAATACAGTGCTGCTATGGCTGCTTGGTCAAGGGATCCCCAAAGTTGAGACAGATAGTGTCAGTAATGAGGACTCTGCCACCTATTAGAATGTTGGGCAGGTCAAATACATTGCAAGTTCATTTAGTTGAGCTGCCCCTGTGTGCTCATAACGAAAAGTAAGTGCTCCTCCTTTATCGATAGAAAGATAATCTCTCCATCTTACCCCTGACCCATCCCTCTCTCTCTACTCTGATCTCAGCTACTTTAAGGAGAGAAATGATTAGGGGTGAGGTCAAGCTCTCCCTGCCTCCAAAAGGAATCAAAGGCCATAAGCAACCACCCAAGTATAGCAGGAGGCAGAGACTTTGGGGAGGGGAGGGAATTATAATTGTATGCCTCTATTGTATACTGACACCCAGGGCCCTTGTTAGGCTGGAATATGCAAACCTTCAGTTAACAGAGTTTGGGCAGGAATCAGAGTAGAGAACGGAGGCAAGTGTGACCTGTGTTTGTGGTCTTTTTGTCCAATTCAGTGTGTTATTTTTTGTCATATCCACATCTGAATACACATTACAAACTGATGTGCTCATACTGCCTTGTCCAGGAAGTGCCAGAAAATCCTCCTGATCAGTAACAGCAGTAAGTAGATAAGTGCAAGTACCTAAGGGGCCCCACAACCCTCATGACCTCTCTGAGCTACAAGTTTCCATGTCTGACAGTCTTTGGTGATTGGAACCTCTGATAAAGGAGGTCAGCCTTCAGCCAGAAGTCTTTGTTGAGGTCTAGACTCATCATCTCCTTGACACAGTTGTTAAATTACCTTGATTCAAAGATTTTTAGCTTGCTACTATGCTCCTTCAAAACTAAATACCTGACCCATGAAAGTCTTGTGACTCTTCAACCTGATATTTCCATTTTGGGGTGAGATGACTCAGACTCAATGATTAATAAGATGGAAAGGGCCTGACAATCCCTACTTGGTAAATGGAAATGGTATATTCAAGAATGCAGCTAGCCCACTGCCAGTAGCACCTTGTCTTAACATAAAAAGTAGCAGCTATGACTCTGGGGAAACCTTTATTCCTCACTTTGCCATTTACAGCAAAGCTGCTGACTCAATGGGACCTTCAAGTCACAGATTCTTCCTGTGTGTCTGTGCCTCTTTCCCTGATGGTTCAGCTAAACTGAAACCCAATGGTGTCCTATTTTTACGTATTCTTAGGTTGTTGCTAATGTCCTAGTTGTTTGGTCTGCTATTTGGAAGACTACATATTGGCAGATTGAAGGCATCCATTTGGGGGATCATGAACTCTGGATACAAATTGCAACTGATGATGTCTGTATTATTCATGTAAATTACAATGGCAAGGACCTGTTCCATAAGGACACTGGCTAGATCATGCTGCCCAAGTGGTAGAACAGCTTGAATAGCAGCCTGGACCTGTTTCAGTGTCTTTTCTTGTTCTATGCTCCATTCAAAACTAGAAGCTTTTTGGGTCGCTGGATAATGGGTTAGAGCAACATACCCCAACATATTGTCTCCAGAATCCAAATAAACCCATTAGGTCTTGTTCCTCTTTCTTAGTTGTAAGAGGGGCCAAATGCAGTAATTTATCTATCACCTTAGAAGGAATATCTTGACATGGTCTACTCCACTGGACCCCTAGAAAGCTTACTGAGACAGAAGACCCCTGAATTTTAGTCCAATTTATTTCCCACTACCCCATTGATACACAAATGTCTTACCAATAGGTCTAGAGTAGTTGATACTTTTTGCTCTGTATGTTCAATCAATATAATGTCATCAACGTAATGAACCAGTGTGACATTCTGTAAAAGGGAAAAGGGATCAAGGTTTCTGGGAACTAATTTATGACACACAGCTGGAGAGTTGATATACCCCTGAAATGGGACAGTGAAGGTCTATTGCTGGCCTTGGCAGCTGAAACCAAACTGCTTCTGGTGGGTCTTATAGGTGGGTATGGAGAAAAAAGGCATTTTTCAGATTAATAGCTGCATACCAGTTACCAGGAGATGTGTTAATTTGCTCAAGCAATCAAACCACAACTGGTACAGCAGTGGAACTGAAGTAACCACCTAATTAAGCTTAAGATAATCCACTGTCATTCTCCAGGAGCCATTTGACTTCCCCACAAGCCAAATAGGAGAGTTGAATGGGTATGTGGTGAGAATCGTTGTCATGGAGGGTTGGGAGGCTACTATTCCAGGAGTTGGGGAATTAATTCCACTGGGGCTAGGGAGGCCACTTTCACTGGGGGTAGGGAGACTTCTTCCACTGGCAAAGAAGACTCATCAGCATTTAAGGACTCAATGCCTCCAGCTTCATCAGAATCTTTGCACATGTCTTTATCCTTAATTTATGGAATCTCATTCTTTCCAATTGATGCCCTCACTTTAACATAGATATCCTGCAGGCTGGAAAGTCAACTTCATTGCAATTCAGCCAGTTGCAGAATGAGGTTTTGTATTAATTTTTAGCAGGTTTAGTCCTGTGGCTACAGGAGATAAGGGTTTTTTTCAGGATACACATGGAAACTCTTTGATTATTTCTACGACTGGGAGTTTGAATCCCTGGGGTCATTCTTTTCTTGTGCAACTTTTCCAATGACATTAGAACCGACCAGTCTATATTGTTACATGCAGTAGTTTTCCAGAAATGTTCAAAAGTATCATATACAAAGCTTCCCACCTCCTTTCTTCTTATTACTGGTTCATTGGAAGTATACAGTGCAGGTATTTTGCATATGATGTCACTGACTAGTAGTAAAGTGCTCTTTACTTCTGGAAATAGAGTCCTTGGTATCTTTAAATCTAATCAGATTAGACAGCCAATTCCATAGACCTTGGAATGAATTCAGAAAACTCATTCTTAATCTGTTCCTTTAGAGTCAGTCTCCATACCAAAATCTGTATTAGAGTTCTCCAAAAATACATATTATTATAAGAAACTGGCTGAGGTAATTATGGAAGCTGTAAAGTCCCACAATCTGCAGTCTGCCAGCAAGCCAGAGACCCAAGAAAGCTGGCAGTAAACTTCAATCAAAATCTGAAGAACTGAGAATGAGAGGATTTTATCTAAATCCCAGTCCAAGGGCAGGAAACAATGAGATGAGACAGTGCTATGGTTTGGCTCTGTGACCCTACTCAAATCTCACCTTGAATTGTAACCATCCCCATATGTCAAGGGTGGGATCAGATAGAGATAACTGAATTATGGGGGCAGTTTACCCCATGCTGTTCTCATGATAGTAAGTTCTCATGAGATCTGATGGTTTTATAAGGGGCTCTTCCCCGTTTGCTGGGCACTCATTCCCTCTCCTGCCGCCCTGTGAAGAGGTGACTTCCACCATGATTGTAAGTTTCCCAAGGCCTCCCCGGTCCTGTGGAATTATGAGCCAATTAAACTTCTTTTCTTTTACCCAGACTCAGGTATTTCTTCATAGCAGCATGAGAACATACTACTACAGATGGTCTAGCTCAGGCAATGAGGGAGAAAAAAGGACTGAATTCTTTCCTCTACCTCTTGTTCTATTCAGGCTTTGAATGGATCAAGTGATGCCTACCAATACTGGGGAAGGCGGTCACACTACTGAGACCATCAGTGTGATGCCAATCTCATTCAGAAACACCCTCATAGACACACCCAGAAATAAAGTTTAATCTGGGCACCCTGAGGCCAAGTCAAGTTAACACATAAAATTAACTATCATAGGAAAGATAAGAGATTTTCAAGTGTCTTCAACCCCAGGAGTAGATCATGATGCCTTCATGAGACTAGGAGATGTTTCCAAAGTGAAGTCACCCTTGATTTCTAGGGAAGCTTCCTTGAGAGGTAACTAATTAATCATTTATGCACATAATACAAGCAGTTATTCCTGCAATGGGAGTCTTACAGTAAAAATTCTCCCTGACTTTAGCTGAAGGGATTAAATATACCACCTTGACCCCCAAAGGCATTCAGCTAATACAAAACTTGCTGGCGTGGGTCCTTATGAATGATAATAAAATCATCCTAGACTTTCCCCTTGCAGGCCAAGGTGACATCTGTGTAATTACGAATATACCCTGCTGTATCTGGAATAATGTCTTTGGCTAAGTGGGAAAATCACTAGAGAAAGTTGAGGAAAAATATACCTGGTTTTCTAAGATAGACTTGGTGGTTTAGGGATTTGTTCAGCTTGTTGAGTCTGGGACTGGATAGGATGGCGTGGCAGAGCATGACTGAGGTCAGTTTCGCAAGCTGGCCTCATTCTACTGCTTGGAGTCCTGTTAATAGTAACTGCAATTAAATGCTATATAAGCCAGATTGAATAGATTCAGGCCCAGCTCTTTCGATCAGATTAATCAGAGTGCTGATGGGAAAATTCTCCAGAAGACAAGATGATATAGAAACTAGGGGAGGACATTGTTGGGGGTTGGTCTCTCCTTTTTACGCATGTCTTATGAGCAGAGGTTCTGAGTGTCTTTGTTCTGCACCAGCTTTCCTGGGATATTTGTACAACAAATTGTCTTGGAACATAGAGATAGAATTTCTCTCTGGAACAAGCGGCAGGCATGCTTAGTGTTCAGTATAAAAGATTCATATTCCCTAAGTTCAGGGTTCCTCTCCTGTAATGTACTACTCCTGTAATGTACAAGTGCCACCTGGATCTGTTTTCATCACCCTGTGGAACTGAGACTCAAGAAACTGGCTACTCTGGCTATCGCTGTTGCTGTGAGTAATACATTCTTTACTCACTAACCCAGAAATCTTATGTTTTTTTGCCAGCATCTATGAATGCAGCAGTCTTATTAACTTCCGAGTAGGATCAGGTTGGGGTATCATGCTAACATTTTTAAATGAGATGATTTCGCCAGGCACAGTGGCTCATTCCTGTAAACCCAGAACTTTGAGAGGCCAAGGCAGGTAGATCACGAGGTCAGGAGATCAAGACCATCCTGGCCAACATGGTGAAAACCCATCTCTACTAAAATACAAAAAAGTAGCCAGGTATACTGGCATGTGCCTGTAGTCCCAGCTACTCAGGAGGCTGAGGCAGGAGAATCGTTTGAACCCTGGAGGTGGAGGTTGCAGTGAGCCGAGATCATGCCACTACACTCCAGCCTGGTGACAGAGCAACATTCCGTCCCCAAAAAAAGAAAGAAAGAAAGAAAGAAGGAGTGATTATTTTACAAATAATTTGAGATCACTAAAGAATTTAGTCTTGCTAAAGGATTTCATTGTATTTGGCATCACTAGGCCCACAATGTCTCACCAATGAATGGTTGTCCTTGAGTGGCAGCTGCCGTATTTGGGTGGCATAAATACTCACGATTTACTGCATTCCCCAACACTCACTTTCACCTCAAACCCACCCAACCTTCCTCATCACTTTATATTTCCTACTGAGTCCCACGGTCTTTGCATGCCTAGATAGTACAGCAAACCTGTCCTGTGACAATTAACAATAAAACTAAGTGTGAATGTTCACTGTGTAACATCTTTCCTTTATATAATCCTATATTCTATAATAGGGCTCTATTAAATTACTTGCCTTGGTTTATATAAATGGGATTTGATTCATGGTCAGAAGAACTGTATGTGGCTGTCAGGAACATAGTTTCCATAAAGTGAGGTTCACTTTAATACAGTTCTCCCATAATGCTGATCTGAGATAGCTGTGTGTATTTATTTTGTGGATGACACAATAGTGGTAGGTTTGCATCTGAGCTGGCCTGTGGCACGGACATTAATAGCCATGGGCTGAGTCCCCAAAGCCTCTTTCAGTCAACAGTTCAGTAACTATGACTCCTTCTGAGCCCTCTTTCTGATAATTTTGAGAGCAGATGGAGTCTCAGATCACACCTTTGCCTCCTGTTCACAGAAAGAGTAACTCTCTTGAATGGAACCTGATCTTTCACACAGGGCAAGGCACAGCCCCTCACCTGTTTGGATGGATAGAGTGTAGGATAAATAATTTCCTCATCTTCTTGCCCAGAGAAGGATGTTCATGCTACAAGGAACAGGGTTATCATCACAGTAAGCAATCTCCAGGCTGCAATGTCCTCAGTTGGCACTTTGTTTTTGAAAGTAGCCTAATCTTGCAATAAAAAAAAAATATTTGAGTGACTGACAGGAGCGATTCCTTTCTTACATATCGTCTAAGGATGGGGGTGATGGGAACGGGGGATGGAGCTCCACCAGTCGCTCATGACCTGGATCAACAGATTGCACTCATCTTCAGTGTCACCTTGAGTATACATATTGACTGAGTAGTTGGGGAAGGAATCTTAGGAAGTATCTGTGGCAAATTGTTAAGTTCAGTCCTGGAGGAGGCATGTATCCCTTCTGTTCACATTCTGTTTCCTTGAACAAGTGACACGGCCAACCTCACTGCAAGGAAGGCTAAAAGAAGATTGGAATGATTAGCATGATCAGTACAATTGCTGCCACAAGTAATTTACTGAGGGCTAACTCAGTGCCAGGCAATGTTCACTTCATGGTATACATTGCTTGAGAGTTTCACATAATCATGAGACTGAAGGTTTTTGTCTAGACCAGGCCCATCTTGAAGCCTGGGAGCAATGTAATCCTGAGTGTAAGTGACAATAAAGGAAAAATGAATGTGGCAAGCCATCTCAGCCTGAATGGGGCAGTCTGAAGTCCCCTCTTCCTGCTCCCAAATCAGGAAAATGCTGATAATGCTCCATGGATTGTGTTCATCAATTACAGAGCCTACGAATCAGAGCCAGAATCCTTTAGCCACAGGTAAAGATGAAATACCTTTTTTCATCTTTAGTTGAGAGTGATACACACCCTACCGATTATAAACCTGAGTGGTTCCAGGTGGGAGAGAGGTAGGCTATCCTTAAAATGATATACTACAATGAAGCAGACTTTTATCACCTGGCAAAGGTGTGTCTTATTGGCAGGCAAAGAAAAATGTGGATAAAGGGTGCCACTTCTCTTTTGCTGCAGTGTGGGTTGAGAAGAGACTTCAGAGTTCCTTCCTCTCTCCCATCTTTAGTTAAAGGGAGAATAAACCGAGTTCTGGACAATCAGTTCTTGCTGTCTATTTGCCTCCCACCCAGTCAATTCCATACCAAGTGTAGCTTCTTCCCAGGAGGAGTTTTGCCCTAAGAGCAGGAGTCTGGCCATGCAGTTGCTAAAAGAAGCTCATTACTGCCACAGCTGGAAATAATCTGTACGTAATTTCCTTATATTTGATGCAATCTGCTTAGGAATCTCTTATAGTTTTTTACAGGGAGTTTCCTGCACATTGGGTGCCATTTACTTTTCAACTTTAAGATCAGGTGAGAGAAAACCAGAATACAATGAATTGGACTTCACATGGAAACCAGACAGCGCCCCTCTAAATGTGGCCCACCTGCTTGAGAGTCATTCGAGGGAGGGTGTGCTTGTTAAAGCGCAGACTCCCAGAAACAACAACTTATTTATCAATTAAAACAGCAGGATTGGGTTTCAGAAATCTTCATTTTAAAGAAATACCCAAGATATATTTATCAACATTTTCAATCCCAGGAGCCTACTGCAGTCCCTCCCTAAGGGTTGGGGTAATTCTATTAGTATTTGCCCACCGGATGGCAAACTTTGCTAAAAGCCAACATTTCCATAACTATGTGGATTGTTAGATATGCATTTCAGTCCATAGTTTCCCTAATTCCTGGACCATGGACATATTTAGGGAGGCAGAGAAACACCAAGCTTCCTAGAACCCCTTCTATTTTGTTTGTTCCTGTCTCTCCTAGGCTCAATAGGTTACAGTGACGATATGCATGGTTCAGGACACTGAGGCAAGAACAGAAGAGACAGATATCTCGTAAAATGCCAGGCCATGTACCATAGGATTATACCTTGGACCAAGGAGAAAGGATCTTTATTAGGAATCTGTGCCAGGAAATAGTAGCTAAGCCAGAAGATGAATACCAGAAGATGAATGACAGAATTGGGATCCAGAAAAGTCAATCAATTGGTTTATAGTGGTTTTACAGCATTTATATTCAATTGTAAGCAGTATGTTCAGTGTAATTTATGATAAGTAACAGTATTGATTTTCACTCACAGGTTATAAATGAGGTGTGACTCATCTTCTCTGGATGATTTCTCCCTGCCCTCCCCTAGCCTTCTGGCTTCACTGATGGCTTTCTCTCAAAGCTCATTCTCACCTCCCAGGATGAACTACTTCTGTCTACACATTGCTGATCTTCAAATGTAATGAAAACATGGGAAGGTTAATTCACGTTGGGAAACAGATCCAGGATTTTGGTGGTAGTAGAAGGAGGTTCTCTAGCTGTGAGAAGGAAGGTAGGAACAAACTTTAGACTCTATAATGCACCTACCAGTACAAAAAGCAAAGATTTTTTTTTAACTCCCCAAATCAAAACGATTAAATAATGCTATCTCCTGTAAAAGTCACCCCAAATCTTCATACTTATGTAATATATGCAGCCCAACTAACCCAAATCAATGATCTTTTGCATTCCTTTTTATGGAGGAAATGAGTAGAATTCACACAAAGTTTATGTTTCTCTCATAGTCTTTCCAGTCTTCCTTATGATATTGTGAGCTACCCAATATTTATCTGTTTCTTTTTTCTTTAAGTCAGCTATAGCTAGTTTCTGCTGCTAGGAACAACAACAGAACAAACAGCAAACAACTGTGGCTAATGGATGAAACGATTTCCCTAACAATTAATCCTGGGGAAATGCACCTTCTTTCAAAGAAAACTGTGGCTATCTGTGAGAGGGGAAACCTACCTTATATATTAGCAGCATCAGTATTGCCATTTTCTCAGTGAAACACAGCATGGCCAGCAGGAGAATATGAGATTGACACATACAGTACTATGATGTATGTAGAAGTAGAGTGGGAGACTTTCTACTATTATTGACATCTCTGAAAGATTAACATAGGATTGACATCTCTGAAAGATTAACATAGAAATGAAACTTCTAGGTCTGCTTTGTCAGCTCAGACTGCTATAACAAAATACCATAGACTGGGTGGCTTAAACAACACAAATCAATTTCTTATAGTTCTGGAAACTGAGAAGTCCAAGATCAAGGTACAGGCAGACCCAGTTCTTGGTGAAGTCCCTCTTCCTGACTTGCAGATGGTTATTCTTTTGATGTATCCTCACATGGTGGAGAGGAAGCTCTGCTCTCTTTCTTTTCTTGTAAGGACACTAATCCCACTAGTGTCTTTTAAGGACACTAATCCCATTGAGTTGGAGGGTCCAACTCAGTGTCTTCATCTAAATAGAATTACCTTCCAAAGGCCATAAACACCATCACACTGGAGGTTAGAGCTTCAACATATGAATTTTAGAAAGACACAAACATTAAGTTCATACCCAGATCTCCGAGATGTCTCAGAATTTGGTTCAGGAAAGATACGTGACCTACTGTATTAGCAACCTACTGCTGCTGTGACAAACTGTTACAATCTTAGTGACTTAAAACAACAGACTTTTTTTTAGCTTATAGATTTAGAGATCAGAAGTTCTAAAATCAAAGTGTCAGCAAGGCTGATTTCCTTCTAGAGGTTCCGAGAGGTAATCTACCGCCTTTCTTTTTTGCAGCATCCAGAAGTCCTCTGCCTTCCTTGGCTCATGGCCTCTTCCTGGCATCATTTTGACCTTGGCTTCCATCATCACATCTGCTTCTCTGACTTTGTCATTCCTGCCTCCCCTTATAAGAACTGCTGTGATTAAATTGGGCCCACTGAAAATTCAGGATAAGCTTTGCATATCAATTTCCTTGACTTACTCACATATGCAAAGCATCTTTTGCTTTGTAAGGTGACATAGTCACAGGCTCTGAGGATTAAGATATGGACATCTTGTCAGAGAAGGGGTGTGGGGGTGGGAATTATTTTATCTACCACAGCATACCTAATGGTTACATAGGTAAGAAAATTCATATAAAGCTCTGGATGCCCTAATTCAGTTTGTTCTACCATACCATTTTTTAAAAATGTGTAGAAGCCCCTGGTTTCACTAAAATCAGCTTTACCTAGGATCAGACTGAAGAAACCGCAGACTTCCATAGCAGGCCAAAAATGTAGATCTAGATCGCCTTAGAAATTATGAGCAACTTTTTTATTTGTCTCTTGGCAGGAATGAAAATGAAAGTAACAGATTGCAAAGAAGAAATAAGAGCAGTTCAATAAACAGAATGCACATTATTTTGGTAGACAGAATATAAAAACATACCTTAGGGTTGATTTTCATTTACTTCAGATAACAGAACACATCTGGGGCTGCTTTGTTCTACTGACCTTGGTTCCTGCTCGTGGGACTGGAGTCATAAAAGAGGAGGGGATCAGAAAACCATGGCTTATATTCTCTATAATGCCAGGATAGGATTTAAGCAGTTATTTTATCTCAAACA
This sequence comes from Plecturocebus donacophilus, assembly GCA_004027715.1. Taxonomy (NCBI): domain Eukaryota; kingdom Metazoa; phylum Chordata; class Mammalia; order Primates; family Pitheciidae; genus Plecturocebus; species Plecturocebus donacophilus. The sequence continues at coordinate 85,354 of PVKP010000891.1, read as the reverse complement.
TGGCATATGTGAAAATGGATTATTTACATTTTTATAAGCAGGATGCTTAAATGAATAATAAAAGTCACATTTACTATGTGTATTTGTCCATTTTTATGCTACTGATAAAGACATACCCAAGACTGGCTAATTATAAAGAGAAAGAGGGTTTAATGAACTCACAGTTCCACATGGCTGGGGAGGCCTACAATCATGGCAGAAGGCCAAAGGGACGTCTGACATGGCAGCAGACAAGAGAATTAGAACCAAGCAAAAGGGGTTTCCTCCTATAAAACCATCAGATCTTGTGAGACTTATTCACTACCATGAGAACAGTATAGGGGACCCGCCCCCATGATTCAATTATAACCTGTCAGGTTCCTTCCACAACACATAGAAATTATAGGAGCTACAATTCAAGATGAGATTCAGGTGGGGACCAAACCATATCACTATGTATCAATCATTGTAATATGTCCTTTACAGATATGATCACATTTAATCTCCATAATCGCTTTATTTTCAGGAAACATAACTAAGGTTTAGAGAGGTTCAGTAATTTGTCCACAGCAGGGCCAAAGGCTAAACTACCATTACGAATACCACTCATTCTCTTATCTCCTTTGTGGTATTTGCTCATATTAAGAATGTTTAAAATTCATATAATTCAAATAAAGAAACATAATAAAAATAAAAAATTAAATATGCATTCTATATTACTGTATATAAAGTGCTTTCAGATGTGTTAACTCATTTGATGCTTACCAAAAACCCTACAAAACCCTAGGCAAGTTGCTATTTGTATTACCTCATTTTCACAGACAAGAGAAGTAAAGTTTAAGGAAATGATGTGAATTCTCCCAATTTATATATCTATAGTGTTGCAGATATTTCTCTTCTAATTTCTTTCTATTCTACTAGGCATTATAACAAACACCAACTGCTAATTCTCCTGACACTTAAACGGAAATGAAATGATGTCTTTAGGAAAGAGTTACAGGTTTGGGTTAAGTGCTCTGCAATGGGTCAATGAAGCAAGTGAAGACCCTAATTGACCTGTGAGCCCCTCACTGCCCTGAGCTGCAGGTTGCACACGTACAAAAACAGCAAAACACTACCTACCTGATAGAAAACCACAGGGGATAACGCCTATGAAAGTACTTTGTAACTTGCAAAGGTTATTTAGAAGTAAGGTTTCCTCTTTTTTGTTTTAACTAAAAAGCATTAGAATCATTCCACTGGAACAAATATTGCTTTACTTTCCAATGTTTTCAATAACGCATTGATGCTTCACAAGTGAAGCATCACTAATGGTTCCTTAAATGTGGCTAAACCAGTTTAAGTCTTTTTGTTTCTGTTTTTCAGATTGATATTCTGATGTTCTTTGTCACATGGGGAAACTATCATGTGGAGACACTGTAAGTCATAGTTAAAGATTCTTTAAGATATATTCTAAATGGCTTTTTATTACATATGCATGTTTTATAGGCATACCAGTAAATACACACAATGCAATTCTTTTACTTCAAATGTCAATAAAAATTAGTACGATTTTAATACATCAGCACAGGCTAATTTTAACATTTTATGTTGCTAATGAATCACCCATTCAGGAGAAAAAAGCTCATGCTTTATGTACACAGATTAATGGACAATTTTCCTCCTTTTCATTGTTTTTACTCATGCTATATTTGTTAGAAAACTGACAATATAGTTGTATGTTATGAATCTATTTAGATTTGGATTTTATTTTCAACAACAACAAAAAACAAATAAAAACAACAACAAAAAAAACAGTAATCCGAACATGAAAAGTCGATGTAAGCAAGAGATTTTTCTGCAGATTGTCACTTGTCCCTCAGTGTTTCACATGTGAGTCTTTGGCTTATTGTTACTCACTCCAAACAATCAGTAACAGAGTTATATAGTCCTTTAAATTTTACAAGTTGCTTTCAAACTTGTCTCATTTGATCCTCCTAGTACCTTAGTTGAGCAAGGTGGGCCAGACAATGCTATCATCATTATAAAATGGGAAATTCCAAGCTCAGACAGGTTGACTTGCCAAGCAAGTAACTGACAAGGCTGATCTAGATCTTTTAGTTTGACATCCTTCAGCTCTTTTCACTATGCATTCACTGTCAGCAGACTTGTTACATTTATATAAAGTGGACAAACTGGAGTTTAGTCTCACTAATTGTTGATTTCAAACACAGCAATAACAACAACCACCTCAAAAACAATGTAGCTAACAGTTTCTGAGGACTTAACATTTGCCACTCATTGTTTTAAGCATCACACTGGCAAACTTGTGAGGTAGGTAATACTTTTAACCTTCTCAGCACTGGAGTATATTGACCTGTTATTTTTCCTGTTTTACAACTGAGGAAACCATAGTTCAAATACATTAAGTAACTTGGCCAATGGTGAAAAGCAGTCCGTCTGACTAAAGAATCTGTACAATTAACTCCTACACTAAACTGTCCCCATAGCTAATTTTTGTTTTTTAAATCAAAGTTACAAAGAGAAGCAACCAAGTACTTGAATTAGTCGCCCTTATTCTCTGCTATTTCCTATTTATATCCATAATAGTAAGTAGTTTAAACATAGACTAGAGAAACACAATATTTTAATATAATATCTAGAGGCTTTTGAGAGTTATGGATAGCTTTTGAAATCTAGATTCCAACTATAGCTGGGTAAGACTATAGGAAAGAAAGTATATTTAGCTCTAGCTTGATGGCAATCTTAATATCCTCCAGTCTTTCTGAGGACAACAATTCATTACTTTACTAATTATTCTTCTTGAGGAAGATTTTAAGTTTTCACTGTTCCCCAACAAGTTCATAAAGAGGTTTACAGATATAGGAAAAGAAAATTTGACTAAATGACCTCTAAAATACTAAAAGATTGATATACTTTGCTAAAAGTGTTCCAAGTATATCAATCTTTCACATAACTATGGTAGATCTATCCTTGCTAAACTAAAAAAAACTATTAATATAATCTTAATATTATCCACGTACAAGCTTAGGCCATCAACAAGGTAACAAGTTAGCTTTTATTTTAATTAGTTTGACTTTAGAAGCATAACGTCAGACCTCAGTCTGGTATTCATAAGCTTTTCTCAAAAATAAAACATATTTTATTTAATTTCATATACTCCCAGTATGATATCGTGATGTGTTGATCTAACTTAGTGCTTTTAATTATTATAATATCAATACTAAGCATCATCTTTAATTTTCTTTTTATTTAATTTTTGTACATAAATGTTTGAACCCTATAAATAAATGAATATACATATATGTGTATGCATGAATAATGTTTTTTATTTATAAGTTCTGATGGCAAGGTAAATATTTTAAAAATTTGATGTAGAAAAAAGCAATTTAAAAAAGTGCTTCTTTTAATATTCAGTACTAACTTTTCATATGACAAAACTCACAGTTCATTGGCAAGTTAACAATAAATCTAAATGTCACCTCTTTTGGAATCTGAGTTTTTGGATCTCTTTTTGTTCCATTGATCTAGAATAACATCACAGAATGTGTCATTTAGAATGTGTTTTTCTCTTTGCTTGTAAGTATTCTAAATTCCTTGCTTGAAGTATTGAGTGACTATATCAGCAAAAATGGTGACAACAGGTGTGATTATTATGTGACTAACCAACACCAGCAGCAGAAGCTTCACAAAGAATCAATATCGGGCTCTTGGCCACAGAGATTAAAGAGGCACATGAATATAAAGCAAATCATAGTTGAAATTAAAGAACATACAATGATCCAAAAATGGATGTTATGGTTCCATGATAGAAAAAGCTGGCAAAACACCGAAGCTTTGAGAAACACATGCACAGACCTAGGAACACCCCCAAATATGTGTCTTCCTTTATCCTTAATCAAAGGCTTCTAATTTTCACATTAACTGGCAAAGCTTTGAAAACAAAGGTTACAAGACTTTTAATACTTAACTTACCAAAGTGATTTATTTTTATTAGCTAAAAATGTGAGTCACTTCAGCTGACATTTCTGAAAGCCACAGATTAGCTTTTTATTTATTTTTCATTCATTAGACTGATCTTCGTGTTGATTTTAGGGCTGGCTAAGCCATTCCCTAAGCTCTTCCTTTTCATCTTTAACTGATTCTCCTCAGCTTGTGGCATACATACAAGAATGCAATACATTGTTCAGAGAATATAGCATAATCCGCTTCCTGATACGATTCCTATGCTACTTGGCCAGCAGTAGTGACAATAGGTAGGGAGCTTTTAGAGGCATGGTGACTCCCTTTGGGGATTTTCTATAGCTGGCAGGCATCCTTCTGTCCCTGAACATCACAGCCTGTGTAATGTCTTGTGGGCCAAACAAAAGTCAGCAAATGTTTAGTGTCTCGAACTTCTTTTAGATTCAGAATGAATATAAGACAATTGGAAAACAAAACAGTATAAACATTTATAAATGAAAAAATGTGTTGGACAAAATGACAGTAAGTGCAAAAAGTCATTGGACAAAAGGAACAGTGAGGATGGAAGAACACAGAAGAGAGAGAAAGAGACAGAGAGAGGTATTGGCAGAAATGCTTGTCATTCATTTCCTGTCATATCTTTCTCTGAGCTTTCCTCATTTTTCATTCCCAGAGAACAATTCAATCTCGTCTTTTGCCTATGTGAAGTTTAAGGTGGAGGCACCACAACACACCCTAAACGAGACAGCATGGGTCCACTGTTGCTCAAAGGTGAACAGATAAGAGACATCGTTTTTTCTAAAGAAAGTGTTTTTTAACAAGTTAAAAATTATTTTATCTATGTTATTAAAAAGCCAAATTACAACAGATTCTGGCTAGGTTATAGAGGAAAGGGAACACTTACGTAGTGCTGGTGAGGATGTAAATTAGTCCAGCCATTGTGGAAAGCAGTTTGGCAATTTTGCAAATAACTTAAAACAGAAATGGCATTTTACCCAGCAATCCCATTAGGAGGTATATCTCCAAAGGAATATAAATCATTCTACCATAAAGGCAAATGCATGCATATACATTCATTGCAGCACTAGTCACATGGAAGAAATAAACTATTTGCAAAATGAACAGTTGTGACTTTATGTGAATTCACTATATGCAAAGACATGGACTCAGTCTAGATGCCCATCAATGGTAGACTGGATAAAGAAAACATGGTACATAATCACCATAGAATACTATGCAGATGTAAAAAAGAATAAGATCATGTCCTTTGCAGCAACATGGACGGAGCTGGAGACCATTATCCTACGTGAAATAACAGGAACAGAAAATCAAATACCGCATGTTCTCACCTGCAAATGGGAGCTAAACATGGACACAAAGAAGGGAACAATAGCCACTGGGGCGTACTTGAGGATGGAAGGTGGGAAGAGGGTGAGGATCAAAACACTGCTTATCAACTACCGTGCTTATTACTTGGGTGACAAAGAAATCTGTACACCAAATCCCCAAGATATGTAATTTATTGATATAACAAACCTGCATATGTACCCCTGAAACTAAAATAAAAGTAAAAAAAAAAAAATTTCAGTTATGTAAGAGTAAAAAACTTCAGTTATGTAACAGTAAAAAAACATTCATTTGTGTAGAAAAATAATCAAAAGATAGAGACAGTTATAAGAAGTAAGAGTCATGGTTGTTCCAGCCACTGCTTCTAATTACATATGACAACCATATCAACACTTCCTGTTTCCTCTCAGACTGTTATTCTTACAGCAATATGTATGTACCTTTGTTATTACCCACATAGCACCTTACTGTATACCGCCTCTAAAAAAAATAGAAAATGATTACATTCCTGTTTTTTGTAAACCTGATAATAAAACCTTTCTGCATCATCATATGTCTCGTCACCCTCTTGTTTTTTCATGGTTGAGTAATGTGCCATTTTAATGGTTCAAAATTAGTGGTTAATGTTTGTTAAATAATGGTTAAATTTTTAATAGTTGTTCAAAACAACGTGTTAGTTGTGTGAAAGGCTGTAATCTATTTACTCATTCTACCATTGATGGAAATTTTTAAAGTAATTTGTTGTTTTGTTTGTTTGCTATATCACTATTTCTGTATCAATTTCCTTCATCACATCTCTCTGGGTGCTGATGCCAGCACAATCTTACTATTTTGACATTTTCTCCAAACATATTAAGACCGTTCTCACAACGAACTATTCACATCTTAGAATACCCTCTGGCTTCTCAGGTGCACTTGAGACTGACCTCACTTCTGACCTCGCTCTAAAATTCAACTGGAGTCCATGCACGTCAGGTACAAACATCTTTGATAAGCTGCCGCTTCCTATTCCTCTCATCTTCTCTCTATGGCAGGACTCAGAGCATTAACTAACCGAAGCGCCTGGTAGAATGTAGGCTGGAGGTAGAATAGTTAAGGTCTGTGCATTTTGTACTGGTCCTCTTCTAGTTCTAGAGGGTTACAAACTCCCTTGAACTGTAGCTCCTGGATATGGTGTAAGGAATGGTGTCCCACTGGGATCAAGCGTAGGACATCGCTGGATCTTGTACCGTTTAGTAAAGGGCAGGACTGGATTTAACACGATGCCCACCAAACTATGTTACTGAAAATTGTTGCTGGTTCACTCAACTCGTCTCATTGACTAGAAGCAAAAATGTGTTTCTCTCAACATTACTAGCTTTCAATTTGCCGTAAACTGTCGTGGGACCAAGCCACAGAAGAAATGTTTATCCGCAAGACAAAGGAAAGCATGAGGACGCCAACAACGGAGGCCATTCCTTTCAAGGCTTGCCCATTGCAAAGTACACACGTACACACTCACGCAAACACACCCTGCCCCCTTTGGCTTGTGTTACCACTGAGGGCAGATCTCTGAATAAATAATCCATTTAGTGGGTCCACAAGAGCTGGATTTCCTCGGCTCCAGACTTCATGCAAGGAGCACGGCTGGGGGTTCTCCACTGTCATCGTTACGGCCTCAAATGAAGGCCTTGCCACCGGGCGGGGGCGGGAAGGCACTGGAGCGCAGCAGCATGGAGAGCATCCGAATTCCCTCCTCTGCCCCTGATTGGCTGAAGATCCGGGGGGCACCGACCAGCCCCCTGCGGCTCGACTCGCCATTGGCTGGGCAGAGGTGGCAATCAGGGCGGGCCGCGGCGGCTGTGCTCGCTCCGGCTCTGTGCTGCCTCCCGGCCCGGTTGCGCTCTCGCCGCCGCCGCCGCCGCCTGGGTCCCTTCGGCCGGCCCTGACTCTGCGTGGGGGCTGCCTCCGCGGCTCCCGGTGCGGACACCATGGTAAGTGCCCTCAGCCGGGTGCGGCGGGAACCTCACCCTCCCACTGCGGGCCTGGCAGCGAGGGAAGTGGCCGCGCAGCCCGAGCTTGGCTCTGGGGCCCTGGGAGCGCACCGCCCGCCACGGGAGCAGCCTTCTCGCCCGCGCCCAGGCAAGGGAGGTGGGAACGCCGCGAGTCGTGGCGGGGGCGATCGGTGCCTTTGCTTCCCAGGCGGTTTCGCCGCGCCTCACCGCAGCTTTCTGAGCTCTGGAAGGGGAGGTGCGGCCGAGGCGTGGGGTCTTCCCGGCGACGGCGGGCGCAGCCAATGTAGGAGGCTGAGCGCCGGCGGCAGGGAAAGCTCCGGGTTCGCGTCCCCGCGCTGCCCCCACGCCCAGCCTCTCCCGGAGCGGTGACAGGTGAGGGGGGTAAGAAGATAGCGTGGGGGTGGGGCAGATGGTGACGGGGAGAATCCAGCAGGGATTGGGGGACTGCTCCCCCACGATGCACCCCCTTTGGTGCACAGTACCCCTAAGGGAGAGGAGCCAGGGGCGGGGTGAAAGGCTAAGCCACCGCCCTGGGGGCAGAGGCAGTAGCCTCGCCCCTAAGCCGCTTCCCAGCTACAGCGGGTCCCTGAAGCTCAAGTCTCTCCCTGTCCCCGCAGTACGGATTTGTGAATCACGCCCTGGAGCTGCTGGTGATCCGCAATTACGGCCCCGAGGTGTGGGAAGACATCAAGTAAGTGGCCGGCTCCCCTGGCTGTGGCCCCGGTAGGCGCCCTGCGTGGGAGGCCCTCCGCGAGTCGCCTAGTCCTCAGCCTGCTCTCCCGGTCGCGGGCGCGCATCCTCGGAGGTGCCTCAGCGCGCCGCTCCCCGCTGCAGCTGCGCTCCCACGCTCCCAGACTGGAACCCGGGGGGAGGGGCGGTTGGGGCTGGGCTTCGAGGGCGAGAACCTCCGAAAGGAGCCCCTAGGGGTCACACGGCTTCCCGACCCAGCCTGAGCGTGGGAAAGCGCTGCTGGCGCTCTCAGGCTCTGCGGGCCGGGCAGCTCCCACGCGGACAGGGCCCCGAGGGACCACACGGCCTCCGCGAGGTTCCTGCGCCCGGAGGCCTTAGACACAAACGGAAGACCTTGACTTCTTTATGATTTACACACCTGGCATGTTAGGCCTTTTTGGTGTGCTAAAACAGGAGATTATTTCTTGAGCAACAATGAATTAAGCGCATTTATTCATTCTGAAATAAAGTGAAAATTGGAAGTTTTTCATTTTCCCCAAATCCCACTGCCCCCTCTTCCCTCTCTCTCTCTCTTTTTTTTTTTTTTTCCTGCTGTGGCGAAGACTTCCAGTTCTAGGAGGCATTCTAATTTCAGTCCTAGAGCTTTGAGCCCAGTATTGGAGATGTGAACGGAAATACCACACCCACCTGAGATTTTAAAACTGTTGGAATGACTGATGGGTCAGCATGTCTGCAGGCAGGCTGATTATTTCACTCTAATAAAGATCTCTCTCCTTTTCCCTCCCTCACTCTCATAAAATTTGCATTTAACTTATTGTATAGCTGACCACTACCAACAAACTACACCAATGCCGTATTTATGCACTTTCATATTAGAGCAACAGACTATCACATTGTAACAAAGGTGGAAGTCAGGGTTACCTGGGTGGGCAGATGGGAATACGCTGTTATTATTGACTCTGATTTCCTGTACTTACTGATTTTATTTTATCTTAGGTAGGTGAGGCTTACATGTTGCTTTTCCCTAAGCACATTACAATTATTAGCAATCAATTCTAATAGGCCTTATTATACAGTAACATGATGGTGATTTCTTATAACTATCTGTTTCCATAGAAATGACCAGGATTATTTATTAAGCACTAAATGCAACTTTTCTTTCCCCTAGATTTGTATCACTGAGCATTTCTTTCATGTTTCAGAAACAATTTATGTTATCCACAGGGCATATCTACATATTATAACCAGAAACTGCGATTTGGCAATTATGTGGTTGAATTCAATGAGAACATAGACACCAAAAGTTACTTGGGATTTGAATTTTGCTTAGTAGACAGATATCAGGAAAGCAGACATCAAAAAGATTGTTAACAGTATAACTTAACTACAGAATTATTTTTAAGCCATTTCCTTTGTAAATTTATAAATGCAGTATATATATCCTCCATATGATGCTTTTGCATCTGTAAGATAGAAATTCCCAAATTTGCTATTGGATATGCTATAACAATGAATACGCTTAGAATTTTGAGAGCACAAAAAAGATGGCTATTATTATTAAACAGTCATAATGTAATTTAACCAGATTTTGATTGTATATCCTAACCATCATCAGTTTAGATCACTGTTAAATACAGAGATGAAAAATAATACTTTGTAGAGAAATGTATCAGACATTTCTAAAAGTTAAATTATCAAGAGATTTGTTTATATTGGTCTTATTTTTCCAGAGAAAGTCTAAATATGTAAAGATTCAATTGATGAGAATTTAACTCTGCAAAATCAAACTGAGAATATTGTTCCATTCTACTTTAAAAATTATTTATTAACTTACAAATATATCTTTAAGTAGCTTCCAGCAGTATTCATAATTCGTCTAAATGATAAAAATTCCAACCACCCACAGCATAATTTTTCTGGTAAAAATGAAACAAGTTATATTGGGCTTTCCTTAAGTAAAATTAACTCAAGTCTATGCCCCTGCAAAGGAAAAACTGTGTCACACTAGTGTTGGTAATCCAGGTGTTAGTGTTGATTATTTGTCTAAGCATCCTTTGGTAGATCCCAGCTGGTTTTGGGTGTGGTTTAGAGTCTGGGCTAGAAAACGTGGTTGAACTCTCTGCATTGAGGGGATTAAAGCTGCTCCTTGGTTTCCAACCCAGTACCCTTGAGTAATTACTAAATTCTCCCTGGAAGAGCATTTGCTTTCCACAGAAAAGAATCTTGCTGCCTGGGGAGAGGGGAGGAGAAGCTGGAGGAGTGTAATTGAAAAATGCTCCTTGGGTGATTCTGGTTCCTCCTCCCCTCCCCACCCTCTACTTCAGGGAATATTACAGCAGTCATTGTTCCAAGCTGCTTTCTTGAAAAGAAAGCATCTTTTTATGAGAAATTGAATATGGGAGGAAAAATTTTTTTTGTCTCAGTAAGTACCAAACTCTTTTATTTTTTTCTTTTGGTCTTTGAGAAACTATCTAAATGGATGTTTATGCAAATTTACATAATTCTTTTTTGGTTCACTAGGAGATGGCCATCCATCCTTCATGCAAAAGGATGGGAAAAGATGCCAAACATTTAATGACAAATAAAACCCTAGGTAACAGATTCCAGACAGCAGACAGAAAATTCTAAGTGGATAAGGGCCAAAAATGCTTCATTGTAAACTCAGTATCCACTTACACTCTTACCAACAATATAACCATTTCACAAAAGCTTTAAATTCCTCTTAAGAAGAAGAAAAATTGTCTAGACCAAGGGCCAGCAAACTTTCTCTTAAAGGGCCAGATGGTAGATGTTTAAGGTGTTGCAGGCCAATGCAAAATTGAGGATATTATGTAGGTAACAATATAACTGTTAAAATATAACCACTTAAAAATGTTAAAACCATTGTTAGCTCCTGGACCAGGAAAAAGGAAAAAAACAATCAAACCAGACAAAGTGGCCTACATGTAGTCTATAGGCTATAGTTTGCTGACCCCTGATTTAGACCATAACACATGTAAAAAAGCAAAAGAGACCTCTGAATCTATTTCAAAGCTTGTTTTGTTGATTTCCTTTCAATATTCAGATAGTCCTTTTAAGAAGCTATGGTTCCTCAGTAATGACAAAAATAAATTATCAGGGTAGAAAATAAATAAAGTTAGGAGTGATACACCTTAGAAAAGCACCTAAATACTTGATTTCCCATCTCTGTTAACCTTCCATTAGCCTTGATTAAACTCATCATTGTATCAAATTACTGGCTTTACTTTTAGATTAAAAGAATTTTTTTTTCTTCTCTCTTTGTTTTATCTGGGTTGCGGGGCAGGGGGCAGTTAGAGACAGGGTCTTGCTGTGTGCCCAGCTGGTCTCAAACTCCTGTCATCAAATGATCCTCTTGACTCAGCCTCCCAAAGTACTAAGATTATATGCATGAGCCACCACGCCCAGTCCAATTTTAGATTTTCTAACCTCACCAAAACATACAAATTATGAAGATAGATCCAAAATACTGAAAAATCCAAAATGATTAAATGTCTATAAAAATATGCTGTACTGATTATAAATCCGACAAAATGTTTATCTTTAATGAGCATAGTCAGTGTTTTAGGCACTGAAGATAGAAAAAGCAATGATGTAATCCTTGCCTTCAAAAAAAAATTCTGGAGATTTCAGGATATTTTAGTCTTTTTTTTTTTTAATTTTCATACCAATAACTCAAATATGGAAATGTTTTGTCTGTTAGATAGTATATACTTCCAGTTTTGAAATTAATGTGTCTTGTTAAATTTGCTAATCACAAATGAATCATTATGGTTCAAATAAGGAAACACTTTACTATAAACTAGTTATGGGGCTTTCCACATTGCCTAAACTTTCCAAGCCTCCATTGCATAAAGGAAAAAATAATACTTTATAATGTTGATGTAATGCATTGAATAATGCCTGCAATGTGCTTCACACAGTTCTTGACAATAGCTGAATAAATGATTATTATTTTTTATTTTACTTTAGAATCAGAATTTTTAAACTTTCCACTTACTCAATTTACCTGAAAGATATGAAAACTCTCCTTTAAAAAATATTATTGCAGTCTATATTCTATTAGTCTAAATTTTTTTTGCACTTTAGGATAAGTAATCATCGTCATTATTTTTCATTATTTTATTTCAAAATGTAACATATGCTCTTAATATCCATTGTATCAAAGCAAATTAAAAGAAACAAAAGAGCACATCACCATGTTTTGCCATGTTTTAATCAGATTTTCATATTTATGAAGCTGTGATTTAAACTTCTGTGCCTTTCTGTAGACCTGTGTAAGGAGGAATAAGCCAACATATGTTTTAAAGTAATAAGGGTACTTTATATTTAAAAGCACTTTCAAATTTCCAAAGTTTTGTTCTCTCTATAATTTTGGTTGACTGCTACAACATCCATTTGAAATAGGAAAAGACTGTCCAGCTCAATTTTTTAAATAAGAAAGCTGAGTTTCCAAGAGGTGATTTCCCATATGTAATTACCTACTGTCCAAGAGAATTATATGTAGGAAGCTGAAAAGTGAGAACTTAAGCCCTTGTTCTTCTAGTGTCAGGTTTAATGCTTCTTTTAAGATACAATTGTGAAATAGAAACTAATGTAGTATAAAATGAAACTACATTTATTTTCTTACCCAGAAACTTCCATAGTACAAATAAATACATTAATATACAGACTAAAGAAATCAGTAAACCAGATCATTGTTAGGATCAGGATCCTTTTCTGTAGAAAGATCTGCCAGTTAGCCTGAAAGACAGAGGAAGGCATTGCATTGTATTGTATGTTGGTTGATAAGCTCCTAATGTTTGAAGTTATTTTTTGCAGCTGGAACTGGATGCCCAAGAGTATACTCCATCACAGACCTGCTGCTGAGCTCTTTGCATAGGGCTCTTCCAGAATCTGGATTATGTCTGTGAGCAGCATGGCAGGCACCTAAGTGATAAAGCGGGTCATCACATGATCTCAGCGGTTTTGTGATGGTTTCTTTTGAGTTTTATTTTGTTTGTTTTATTTTGGTTCTGATGATCCGAGAGATCTCCCAGAAATCAAGCTGGGTCTTGGAGTCTTTCTTTTCCTTGCATTCTGCAATTTGTTAGAATTAACAAAAAATCAGAGGAGCACATCATTTCATTTGGTGTGTCAGAAAGATCTTTGCACATTACATTGAGCATCAGAAATCAGAAAATCTACATTCTCGCTCTTAATATACCCAGATCTACTTCTGGCAAACATTTACTAAGCATTGTTAGGATTTGCAAGAACAATGCCCTTTTTACTTTCTCCAGCATAAGGGACTCTAGCAAATGTTTCGCTTTAATGTGTTGGAAAGTTAAGAGTTGATGCTGTGCAGACATCAACAGGAAAACACACTTAAGGAAACGATCGCCATAAAGAAATCTAACTGGCTAGATCCGAGGGTGACAGCTCAGCAGACGTGAGTACTTGCAGCTTTTCCGTTCTCTCCTTTGCCTCCTCGTTCATTAAAGAGGAAATGGTGGGAGAAAAAAATGTCTTTATTGTTCGTGTCTAGCAAAATGGAGCATCTTTTTCTGTATCAAACTATATCAAAAGGTAGTGAAGTTAAAGTGGTTTTTAGTTCAGGTAGAAGTAGACATTCTGAAGTATTTATTGGACCTCCTTGTTACTGTGGCTTTGGTTCTGTTGCATATTCTGATCTAATTGCTCTTCACTGTCATATCATGAAGTATGAAATTGTTAACTTTATTGAAATTCTTTGTGGTCAATCTTCAGATAACCCACACATGGAAACCTTTCACTCAACTCGTCCTACATACCCTTAGTACTCTAATCCCATGGGCTAGAGTCATTTTCAGCCATACTGAGCCTTAAATGTGTCAGTTGAACACCTGTGCTTCTTATGGTCTCCTGTTCTTCACCTTTCCCAGCCCTCCTGTAAATGTAAACACCTCTCAGCTTTGAGATGTCAAAACAGATGTTACTTCTTAAGGGAACCTTCTCTCATACTCAAACTTTTCCCTTTCCTTCACGGTACTGTAATGCAAGAGTTTGCACTTAAGTATCTGTGTTATTGATTAATGTCTACCCTGCTTAACTCGAGCCTCCATTATTCTTTCTAGAGTGCTCTCTGTCCTTCTCTATATATATTCAATAAAATATCACTCTCTCTTTCTGTAATAAAAATATCTTTCACATTTTTAATTTCCAAAGAATAGAGCACACATATATTTTTATCAAAGATTTTTTTCTGCAACCAGAAAATTATGTCAGCATGGGACATCTTCAACTACTATTTAAATTTAAGCTGTTTTGAAATAGGCATTTATTTTTCTCCCAGATTTATTGAGATAAAATTGACAAACAAAAGTTATATATGTTTAAGGTGCATAACTTGATGTTTTGATTTACATATACATTGTGAAATAATCACCTAAATCAAACAGATTGTCATATTCGTCACCTCACATGGGTACCCTCTTTTATTTTTAGTGGGAACACGTAAGGCCTACCCTCTTAGCAAATTTCAAGTATTCATTATAGTATTGTTAACTATAATAGTTCATTGTAATTGTTAGTAGTCACATTGCTGTGCAAAATAAACATTTCTTATATCAGCAAAGGCAGAAGATATAGCAATATAGCAGTGCATAATAGCATTTTCTTTTGGAAGGTTCAGAGTTCTTTTATGTTTTCTCATGTCATACGTGGATACATTGGAAGGCCTAAGAACTCTGTTGTTAGAATGACAATTTCATATGTCAAAAGACAGTTACTAGATTGAATTCAGGACATGATTGAATCCTTTAGCAAATATCTAACAGGCAGAGATGTGTGGTGCTGTTTAAAGTCAGTGTCATAGACTATAGGTAAATGTTTAGAATACTGAAATTAAATTCGAAAACCAGATGGGCTCTCACCATGTCATGCTATTTTGAATGTAATATGTCATGTATATTAAACACATACCATATGGTTCTGCAGTCACAGTCCTACATGCTTTATACTCATTATCTCAGTTAATCCTCATTACCACCACAGAAAATAGATTCCTTCATTATCCTCATTTTGCAAATAAAATATGGAGACTTAAAAAAAAAAAAACCTACCTGAAACCCTCAGCTATTAATTATTAGAGCTGGAATTTGAACTCAGATAGAGTTGTAATTATCATGTTACGTATTTTCCTCCAAAGAGAAGGAAGGACCTATAACCTTCTTATTTCCAAAGACAGCGAATTTAGCAAGGACATGAGCAATGTTTACATGTATTAGTACTACCTGCCGGTTTTTTCTCTTGGAATGTTCAAGCATGCCCACAGGTGATTTTTGACAATAATATTTTAAAAGGTAAATTAACAATGAAGCATACAAACAAGTGTCAAAGCAAATTCATTTGTGTGATAAAGCTGCTGCAAATGGCTCAGCAGCTCAAATGAAAATTTGTAAGGTTTGTGGTTATGTTTTCAAAATTGGAGAAATTACCATTAAGGGTCACTTGGGTCAAGCTGGTCACAGAAAGAAGACAGGAATTAGATATCAAGAGTGTTGCTTTGCCTAAAACTGAGGTATAGGTGTCACTCATGACAGCATTTATTGTTACTGTTTACAGTGCTTGGATGAGTGAACACGTTGACATGAAAGGATTGACATTTACTAACTAAAAAGGGGTTCAAGAATGAAGTTGTTCCTGGATTTCAAGGGCCTGTCTCTCCCCTCAGCAGCTCCCTCAACTGGAGTCTCTCCTTTGGGGTTCAAGCTTACTGAGAATCATTAGATTGGACTATTGAAAATTCAGAGGCCATTCATGCTTCACAACTACTTAGGAAAAAGCAATATGAAGTTTTGCTTTTTTAGGTGTTATATATAGTTACTATCCACAGTTTATAGTGGGAGATTTTAGTTTTAATAATGGTTGGGCACAGTGCAACGTTATGGTATCATTTCAGCTCAGTACAATGGACCATTCTAGGATTTATTATCAAGACGACATCTATATACTGTTTTTTAATACAGCGTGTGCTCTGATAATGTTGTTTATGGGATCAATAGTCTCTTGGAGCTGTCATTGGTCAGGTTGATTGTTTGATCCTGATTGACATTTTCAGCCCAATAGCAGACCTTATGTTGAGATTATGTTTTCAAGATGCCTGTATTCAGGCTCTCTCATTTCAAAATACTCCATGGGAAACTTCGTTAACTGAAATACAGCAGTCTTGTCATATTTTTAACTTACTTAAAAAACATACAGGAGCAAGAGCGAGCTCAAGGTCAGAATACGAATTCAGTTCACATATTGTGGTTAAGGAATATCTCCTTGTATGTGAAGTTATAACAAATGTTGCCTGGACATTTTGGACAAATTGTATACCTACTTAAAAAAAATAAATAACAAAAAATGTTCTTAATTTTGAAAGCACATCATGGACTTTTGTTAGTAATGTTTGATTGCTTTTTTTGTTTGTTTGTTTATTTTAGTTTAGTTTTGTTTTTGTAGGGAGCTTGGAAATGTGGGGAAATCAATTTAATTAATTAATTCACTCATTTTTAAAGATGTGTACCTTTATTAAGCACATGCTCAATTCCAGGCACCTGGTTAGGCACAAGTGATTGCATTTTTTAAAAAAAATCCCAACTTACCAAACATCACCACTATAAAAATACCAACTACCTCCTTATGGAAAAGTAATTAGTATTAATACAGAATCTGCTTAAATTCCAACAAATAAGAGTAAGTAGGAAGTTGATTGCTATTGGGAAACTATTTCACTTATACATATTCACCTTCTAAAAAGTTATTGTGGCTACAAATAAAAAGAATGTGATTATTTCTCATTTTGTTCCCAGGTGAGAATTTGATCTTTATTTTTAAGGCTCTTAGAGAGACAGAGCTTGTTTGTTTTTTGGCTATTTTAGTTTGAAGGTTCTATCAGCGAATCTGCATACTACATGCACATTTAGTTTAATTATTCGATTCTGAGTAAAAATTACTAAGATTTTGTTGTCATTCCTCCCTTCTCTTCTTTGACTTGCTATTTCCTCTTTCCCCTTTTCCTTTCCTCCTTCATCTCCAACTACTACAACCTAGCATTAAGTATCAGGCATTAAGTGTGTGAGAAGTACTATTCTAAGGTTTTTGCGTAGATTAATTCTTCTAACCAACACAGTGACCAGAGGTAACTGCTGCTATTAGTCTGTTTTACAGATGAGGAAATGAAACACAAAGAGGTGAATCTGCCCAAACTACACAGGGGATTCACTTAGTTGTTTATTTTGCACACTGTGTGAGGAGAGACTTCGACTTATGACAGAGATGAAATCAAGAGAATTTCTCTTTATTTGGATTTACCTGTTAGCCGAAGAAAGTGCTTTGTAAATTTTACCCAGCCTCTCTAAATATTTATTATTGTCTGCTGACCTCTTTCACTGAGTAATCCACTGTGCAGAAAAAGTTAATGCTTAACCCAAGCAGAGTCGTTGGGTATGTAAATATGGCAAGTCAAAGTATTTGGAAATAGTGAAAGGCTGTGTTCACTTGGGATTAGGTAGGGCTTTTACAATTAAAAATAGTAATAGTAAGCAGCAACAGAATGTAACACAAACTAGAATACATGAGAATTGCAGTGCTGTTGGTTATTATTTGATAGATAAGCTCTTGAACACAGTTTAATCCAATTTACTTATAGCTTCATGTGGTATTTTTTGTCATCTAAGAAGCATTGAAAAAATGACAGTATGTCTAGAATTTTCAGGAAGATATTTAAAATGTGGTTCTCAGAGAAACCTGTGTTTTTTCTCACATGTAAAATAAGTATAATTTAAATAATGAGGAAATTGCATAATTTCCCTATTATGTAATTATATAATTATATAATCATAATGTATATGTAATTAGGCAATTTAAACAAAATTGGAACTCAAAAAATAATTCTGAAAGAATGAATGAGTCTAGAAAATTTTATTAATGTACTTGGCTGAATTTGGATAATTTAAGCCCAAATAAATTCTACTTATCACAAAAATAAATTTTAAATGGTTAGGAATGTTATTCCTATCTTTGCCTTTGAGAAAAGAACTTAAAAGTTATGGGATAGCAAAGTGGGGGATGGAGAATTATGAGGTAATATTACTTGAATTGTGTAAATTGTTTATGTAATCTAAATACTAGTTTACTTCCTAACTTTTCTTACATATACTGGTCGTCCTCTGTGACTTTAGGTAGCAGATGAAAGAAACAGCTCTAAAACTAAGAGAAAGAAGCATGCAATGTAGGAAGGGAAGGTATTAAAGCTTTCCTAAAAGGACAGTGGCAGCTATATTTTGCAGAATGCTGAGAAATGGTTATTATCACATGTCTATGCTTTCTGGAGGATAAAACATTTGACAGCATGAAGTCCAATTACATATAAATGTACCTAAAAGTCAGAAGAAAAGTTGTACTGAGAATCGAGAGACAATAGAGAAGGCTTTGTTGACTCAAAATTTCTACTAGCTTCAAAGGCCATATTGTCTGAAACTATTTCTCTTAGTACTCCTTTTCCACTGTAAATTCTCCTTCTCAGTTTAGTGTTTTAAACCACTTCACACTAAAGAGTTTGTGATATCTCCAATTAACTTTTGCAATATTTCCAATTAACATTTCCCCTGAAAGGAAAGAAGATGAAAAATAGGCTAGAGAAGGAAAGGAAGTGGTCCCAGAAAAGTTAGGTGTAAGGTAGTAAGAGTGGATGTTTCTTGCTCAAGTCCTTGCTCAGATGTCACTGTCCCCATGAAGGCTACCATAAGGACAGATGTATATTATCCTCATATGTATATTGCATCCAGCCCCTTCCTCTTGCATTTCCACTCTCATGTCTTCATCTTGAGCTGCCTCTTCCTGTTGCATCTATTACTTCATAATATATTACATCATTTGTTATATATCATGTTTATTGCTTCTTACTTGTTTCTGACAGCTAAAATATAAGCTTTTTGAGGGCAGGGATCTTTATTAATGTATTAAAAGTGCATAGAAAAGTGCTGGGACATAATAGGCATCCAAATATTTGTGGTAAAGCTCTTCCGCCCGAAAAAAGAAAAAGAGAAAGGGCAGTCACACATTCCCCCAAGATACAAATAAAGAGTCCTAAGTACTTTGAATAATTCAAAGGAATTCAGAGTGAAATTTTTAAGAGAAGATTATTATTTCCTTCTATGTACTACTGTTTAATTTCTATTTCAGTCCCCACCAGGGAGCATTGACACTGGTCATTTCAGGAAGTAAAGCTTCGAAGATAAGGGAGCTTATTTTAATAAAGAGAGAGAAAGGAAAGGAGGAATGCATGGACTCATGATTAGGGGATTTCTGAGGAAATGGCTGCTCCGCTATTTTATGCAGAGGGACTGTGGATTCTGCTTGTACCTCGCTTATTTATGGGTTACTAGAGATTGGTGAGTGTTTCAAACAAACTGAGTTTATTACAGAAATTTATGTAATTGACTTACTCCAAGTGGAAGAAAAGGAATGGTGAAAACTTGAATAAATTTCTACTTTATTGTATCTTTAATTAGAATGTTCTGTCAGAGCCTCCAAAATTTTAATCTGTCGATCAGTGTTGTTTCATAATAAAATGTTAACAGCAAAATGACAAAACACAGGGTATCTGTATCCTTCAAACCAGTAATCCCATTCCTAGGAATTTGTACCATTTTTACGTAGAAGTATAAGAAGCTACAAAGATACTCATCACATTTTTTATACTTGTGGAAAAAATAAAACCTATCTAACTACCTACCAAGACTTCAATATGTCTACAATGTAGTTTTATGTAGCCATGTTATAGAAGTATAATTACCGATATGAAAAGATATCCATCAAATATTCACTCAGTTGAGGTTTTAAAGCAGTATGTTCTATATATAAGTATATTCAAGCATGAACAACTTGAAAATTATATTAGCAGTGATAGTGGAGGATTATTTTCTCTATTTAGCTTTTCCTTTCCTGTGCTTTATATATATTTCTACAATTAGAAATTAGAATGCTGAAAATATATAGTAGATTTATCAGAGGATAAGATGATGTTTGTATATTACATTTTTATAATTTTTAGATATCTCACTGACTTTAGATATTAAAAAGACTTGAGGTCTTTGAAGAGTTGTGTCGCTTTTGTGTAACAGCTGTTTATGTTTGGAAAAAGGAAGAAGAATTTCATATTTTATGTGCAGTGCTGTAATTGTTTGAGTAGACATGGGGTCACTCTAGTCACTGGGAATATGTATAATGCTTTAACCGCTTAGAGCATATTTTTGTACACTTTATCTTTTTACTGTTGTGGAAGGTGAAGTATCTGTTGCTCCCACTTCAGAAAAGAGAGGTTTTGTTTGTTTGTTTGTTTCCTGAGACAGGATCTGGCTCTGTTGCCCAGGCTGAAGTGCAGTGGGAAGATCATGCCTCACCGAGGTCTCAACCTCTCAAATTCCTGAGCTCAACGGATCCGCCCACCTCAGCTCCCAAAGTGCTGGGATAACAGGCATGAGCCATCATGCCCAGTCAGAAAAGAGATATTTTAATGCTGATGTACTTTATGTGATTTGCACAGGTTCATTTAGCTGGTAAATCCTGCTCTCTAAAATGCAGATCTCTGTACTAACCAAAAACATGCTTAAAAAAAAAGTTATGCTGGGTGCGGTGGCTCACGCCTGTAATCCCAGCACTTTGGGAGACCCAGGTGAGCAGATCACTTGAGATCAGGAGTTTGAGACTAGCCTGACCAACATGGTGAAACCCTGTCTCTACTAAAAATACAAAATTAGCCAGACATGGTGGTAAATACCTGTAATCCCAGCTACTTGGAAGGCTGAGGCAGAAGAATCACTTGAACCCCGGAGGCTGAGATTGTGGTGAGCCAAGATCGCACCACTGCACTCCAGTCTGGGCAACAAGAGTGAAACTTCATCTCAAAAAAAAAGCTATGAATAAATACAGGAAGTAAATTATATGCTCTAAAGAGACAGAGGATGTTTTTAAGACTATCTGCATACTAAGATGTGAATAAAACACACACCACCATTTGGAATTTTTCCCTTGAGCATACACAGATATGGTCATGAGTGGCAGCTGTGATAGCACAGCTTCTGAAGGAGAGAAAGTGACTGAGGCCTGCCTTTACAATATTTAAGGAGTTATTTGAGCCACTGTGTTGCAAGCTCACCTAATTATAGTAGCTAGTTTCTTTCGTATTCTCCTGGCAACATACAGGGATTTAGATGAATTGGATTGAGTGTAAGAGTGTAAGAGGTTGACATCCAAGCACCATGTATTTTTGTGACGTTAACATTGGCAATGATATCTGGAACTTAGTTTTTTTTCTACAGTTGGCTGTTGTACTTGAGCTCTCCACTGCTCTGTTCTGCTTTATTTTTCTCCAATGTATAATACTTACCATTATGTCATTTATTAATTTTATGTTGTGTCTGTCTTCCCAGAATATATATGTTGCAAGAAGTCAGGGATTTTTGTCTGTTTTACTCAAGATTGTACCCCAAGTACCCAGAACAATGTCTGGCACATAATAGGGACTCAACAGAAACTTGCTAAACATTTATTAACCCCAAAAGTTATTTGATTGATTATATTTAATGGCAGGTATTGTATTGAGCAGTAGAGTACTATGTCCCATTAGTCTTCCTAAAATATACTTAAGTATATCATTTTAATTTAGGGAGGGGAACATGCATCATTTTTGCTTTCTCACTAGAATTTTAGGTACATGATACTGATTTAAACAGATTTGCCAAGAAACAAATTCTATTTCAGAGATAAAACCATTGTTTATACGATTATTATATCTATAATAGCTATTTTTTTTAACTTCAACTTTTTTCTTCCATCTTTCTCTCTTGTTTTTGTTTTCCAGAAAAGAGGCACAGTTAGATGAAGAAGGACAGTTTCTTGTCAGAATAATATATGATGACTCCAAAACTTATGATTTGGTTGCTGCTGCAAGCAAAGTCCTCAGTAAGTTGAATGCAACTTTCTTGCTTTGGCTAAGTTACACGTAGAAGTGCAAAGAATGCATGGTTCACGATCACAACGTAGGACTATGTAAGTTGTGCAGAGCATTTGTACAACTTGCATAGTTGTGTGGCCGACATTCACATATCATGTTAGGCTCAGGCTATGCTGAGTCTTATTTTTTTCTTTTACAGTTTCTTTAGAGAATGGAAAAGAGTAATGTGCTCTTGGTGTTGCTGTTTGAGAGAGGATCTGGCTGTCACTGAGGGTGGAGTGCCTCACTGCATCCTCCGCCTGCCAGGCTCAAGTGATCCTCCCATCTCGGCCTCCCAAGTAACTGGGACTACAGGCTTGAACCCCCACGCCCAGCTAATGTTTTTTTGTATTTTTGGTAGAGAAGAGGTCTTATCATGTTGCTTAGGCTGGTCTTGAACTCCTGAGCTCAAGTGATCTACCTGCCTTGGCCTCCCAAAATGCTGGGATTGCAGGTGTGAGCCACCATGCCAAGCCCAGTCAGCCCTTTTTCTCCTTTAATAGAAAACCATGTATCAAGGAAGGAAAGAAAATTATTGATATCTAATATTTAATGTAACAATGTCAGTTGTGGTTTAATGTAATAACATCAGTTGTGGTGTCAATAATACAGTAGTTATTCACATATAATATGTGTTCTCTCCAAATCTCTTTTGCAGTCAGGAGTTACATTAGCTATTGATAAAAGAAACGTGAAACCGAGATCTACCACAGACAAATATCTTTCTTAAGAAGGCAGAGTTTTAAAAACTTCATGGAGAAAAAGTTGTTCTCTAAGTAGTTACTATTATTCCCATAGTGCTTATTTATTTTTTTTTTACATGGAGTTTTGTTCTTGTTGCCCAGGCTGTGCAATCTAGGTTCACCACAACCTCCCGCTCCTGAATTCAAGAGATTCTCCTGCCTCAGCTTACTGAGTAGTTGGGATTACAGGCATGCGCCACCACACCCAGCTAATTTTGTATTTTTAGTAGAGATGGGATTTCTCCATGTTAGTCAGGCTGGTCTCGAACTCCTTATTTCAGGTGATCTGCACACCTCGGCCTCCCAAACTGCTGGGATTACAGGCGTGAGTCACCACACCTAGCCCATAGCACCTAATTTTTAACTGGGCTATAGTTTAGATACAATCGAATGAAGCTTTTAGCTTTGCTAAATATAACTAGAAAAGGAAATATTATCTATAATAGAAATTTTTTTTAAAGATCGGTAAATATTTAATAATAACAAGAAAAATATCTAGCCCCTTTAGCAATCAAAATGGAAACAAATATGAAGTAACTTTTTTCTTATCAATTTGGCAGTTTTAAAAATGA
Source organism: Plecturocebus donacophilus (assembly GCA_004027715.1). Classification (NCBI taxonomy): domain Eukaryota; kingdom Metazoa; phylum Chordata; class Mammalia; order Primates; family Pitheciidae; genus Plecturocebus; species Plecturocebus donacophilus. Next base: position 62,043 of record PVKP010000891.1, on the reverse strand, counting down.
AATATCTAGTGTAACAATAGAGTAGAGTTAATGGGAAAATCACACACATTTTTAATATGATGGCAATTAAGACAACTTTTTTGGAGGGAAAAAAAGCCTTTTAAAAACATATTAAACTCTTCAGGAATTTTTCCTAAATAAGTTATTAGACTTCTTTGCATTAAGATTTATGTATGTGTTTTCATGTCAGAGTTCCTTATATTATCAAAAACTGAAAGAAAAAGCTTATATTTTCAATAAGATGGGGTTGGTTAAATAAATTATTGCATCCATATGTTGCATAAGATAGCAGTTAAAATTGATACACAGCACTTTAGGAGGCCAGGGTGGGTGAATCACTTGAGTCCAAGAGTTGGAGACCATCCTAGTCAACATGGTGAAACTCCCTCTCTACTAAAAATACAAAAATTAGTCAGGTTTGGTGGCAGATGCCTGTAGTCCCAGCTATTCAGGAGGCTGAGGCAGGCGAATCACCTGAACCTGGGAGGCAGAGGTTGCGGTGAGCCGACATCATACCAGTGCACTACAGCCTGGGTGACAGAGTGAGACTGTCTCAAAAAAACAAAAATTGATGCAGAAAAATCACAGAAAATTTAAGTTTAAAAATATTAATGATTGTTTATTAAGAAAAAAGGACAGCAGGGTACATACTATACATAGTCAGGTTATTAAACATACATATTTATATTAAAGAGTATCTTGTAACAAAATATTGTTATGTGCATTCTTGATGACTAAAAAATTGTATTTTCTGGAAAAAATAAGTAGTATATCAAATATATGCTTTAAAAAGGTCAAAATTAAGTACAGGGTGTTTCTTGTCTAAAACTCTTGGGACCAGAAATGTTTAGGCTTTCCGATTTTTTTTGGATTTTGTAATATTTTCATATTCATAAGAAGATATCGGGAGGCCGGGCACGGTGACTCATGCCTATAATCCCAGCACTTTGGGAGGCCAACGCGGGCGGATCACAAAGTCAAGAGATCGAGACCATTCTGGCCAACATGGTGAAACCCCGTCTCTACTAAAAAATACAAAAATTAGCTGGGCATGGTAGCGCGCACCTGTAGTCCCAGCTACTCGGGAGGCTGAGGCAGGAGAATTGCATGAACCCAGGAGGCAGAGATTGCAGTGAGCCTAGATTGCGCCAGTGCACTCCAGCCTAGCGGCTGGCACCTGGCGCCTGGCAACAGAGCAAAACTCTGTCTAAAAAAAAAAAAAGAAGATATCCTGGGGATGAGTTCAAGTAGAAACACAAAATTCACTTATGTTTCATGTACACCTTATAGACATAGGCTGAAGGCAATTTTATACAATATTTTAAATGATTTTCCATGTGAAACAACGTTTTGACTGCAATCCATCACGTGAGTTCAGGTGTAGAATTTTCCACTTGTGGTGTCATGTTGGTGCCCAAAAAAGTTTCAGATTTTTGAGCATTTCAAATTTCAGATTTTCAGATTAGGTATGCTCCACTTATAATTTGTAATATAAGCTGAAAAACTGGTTGCTTTGCTTGTAAATGCAAATGTACACCATTGTTTATACATTGCCTTCTCTGACTTCATTGTATTGTCCTGGCCAGATTTTTTCATATGATCCGTGTTTACCATGCACAAAAACTGAAGACATTTAAAATTATTTTAATAAACACTTATCTTCATCCTTTCTATGAACAATAGTTCACCTATTACATGCTTTTTTTCCCCCTTCTTGAACCTGTATAACCTAGATCTTAATGCTGGAGAAATCCTCCAAATGTTTGGGAAGATGTTTTTCGTCTTTTGCCAAGAATCCGGTTATGATACAATCTTGCGTGTCCTGGGCTCTAATGTCAGGGAATTTCTACAGGTAAGTATAGCTATTGGAGGGTCTTGAATATATTTTAGCATTTTTTTGCGACATATTTGTTTCTTTAATTTCTGGTTGCTGATACTGAATATGCAAGTTGTAAATTAATATTCCCCGAAAAACTCCACATGGTCTTTTGTGATCTGCTCAACTGCCCCCCACCTTTTTTTTTTTTTTTTGGTAATATGCTAGTGGTTGTGCTTTTATTTTTATGTTTTAGGTATATTATATGGTCTTATTTTTTATGTGCAAAACATTCCTGGTTTGTAGCTATAATCAAGCAATCTATCAGTATTTATGAAATTCTACCTGGAGCTCATTGTTAAGGAAAAAGTAGCAGGGTTTTCAGGTGTTCTGTCACCAAAACATACTTAAGATTCATTAGCGTGAGTTACATACTAATTAATCAACTATACTAAGGAAAATATGAAACAGTCCAAAGTCAGTTTCAGGTGAAAAAGATAAATAATGCAATCAAAGGCCTTTGTCTTATATTCTTGTTAGAATTGCCTTAAAAGATTTTACTAGTAAATTACATATTAGATGAGAGACTATTTCTGGATTGACTATACTATTTTAAGCACTGGCATTTGTGAGACCCTCTTCTAGAAATGTGTTAACATTGAAAATTATGTGGTTGTTTGCAAAGGATATTTCTAAACTGGCTGCTGAAAGCAGCCAGATCTTGCTGGAAAATGATGTCAGTGCAATACTAGCTGAACCGAAGCCCAGTTTTGAGGGAATGTAAACTACTTTCAATCCAGCTGCATTATTGATTTAACAGCCAAAATAAGAACTTTAGTGTTTAATCAAAATGTCTGTTGTTTACATAGTGACATTTTTCTTATAAACTTAAAACAGCATTAAATCAACTTGGAAACTGGTTTGCAATCTCCTGCCATGGGTTTACTAAACTACTGGTGTCAAAAAAAGCTGCCACTTCCAAATGAAGTAGCTGCCAAAAGATATTTAAATAAAACCGAACAGCCAGCATTTAATGGGATTATTTTAAATGGATTAAAGTTTGATATTTAAAAATTTGGGGGCATTTTGGGTTTTTGAATACGTATGTCACTTTTTAGTATTTTTGTTGACCACTATCAACTTATCAGCAAAGTTTCAACTTTGATTTGATCTATCTGACTTTTAACTCTCTCTCTCAATGGCCATGTTTACATAACAAAACAAAGATTCAAATGGTTTTATTAATTCTTTTTTTTTTTAATTTTTTTACCTCTATTCATTGTGACCATCTGCTAAGCTTGTTATGGCACAGTAAGAGAGCAAGCAGCCTTTTGGGTATGTTTCTCTGTGTTCCAGAGCTGCTTTATTCAGTAGGACAGCCACTAGTTGCAAGAGGCTACTCAGCATTTAAAATGAGATGTGCAAACTGGGCGGTGACTCACACCTGTAGTCCCAGCTATTCAGAGGCTGAGGCAGGAGGCTCACTTGAGCCTGGGAGATGAAGGCTGCAATGAGCTATGATCACACCACTGCACTCCAGCCTCGGTGGCAGAGAGAGACCCTGTCTCTACATACTAACATACATACAACAAAGCACGATGTGCTGTAAGTGTAAAATACACATCAGATATCAAAGACAGTATAAAAAGAATAAAAGATGGCTTATTCATAGTTTTATATTGATTTCATGTTAAAATGATAATATTTTGAATATATGTGATTTTATAAAATTTAGTTAACATAGCTTTAAATTACACACAATTTTAGTTCATTTTTCTTTCAGTGTAAGAGTAAACAACGAAGAAACTAGAAAGTTAGAATACCATAAAGTTTTCATCAATATCGTATATTATGATTTAGTTCTTTTTTTCTCCTGGTTTTGAAATTGTACATCGTAATGGCAAATTGAATATGTTAAAATACTGCTTTTCTAAAAAGTAGATACTTATGTTATCATTAGGCTAATTACACAGAAATTAAATGGACTTTTCTTCGGTGTGACTATAAAACAAAGTCATTAACTCTCATACATTGTTTCTACATCCCAGCACACATATAAAGATTGACACTTTTGTTACATAGATTAATAAAATATTCTTTATGGTAACTTCAACTGGTTACTAAAAATTTAAAGACTTTTCGTTCTGTTTCAGCTCTGGTTTTAATCAGTCACCCCGTCTTTAGATTCTGTTTCCCAAATACTGAGCTTTGAGAATTCTGCCACTTTTCTCTATTTCCTCCACACTTTTTGGGAGAGTCTACCATTATCTAGAGATTGAATGGATTGCCTGCTTCTCTTCGTGACTCCTCCAATCTCTTCTCCATTCTATAGCTGTAGAGCTTTTCTTGAAATTCAAGTGTATCTCATCATATCATTTTCTTGCTTAAACTCTGGAGTAATTTTTTATTGCTCATTGGAAACTGTCAAAGTGTTTAAAACTATTGAAACCTTCATCCTCTCTCCATCTTTCCTCTCCCTCTCCCCTAGTCCAGCCAAACTTAACCTCTTTTAGAACCTTGTATTTATCTTGTTCCCACTATCCTCTCAGCTTTTGCACACGCTCTTCTCTTTGCGTAGAGCATTGTTCCAGGGCTTTTTCCCTAGATAAATGCTATTAATCCCGAAGGTAAAATTACTTCTCTAGGATGGCCCCATTCCTCTCTCCAAGCTCTGCTCTATCCTAGTCATGGTAACTAACCACCCTCTTATTGTCATAAGACACTGTATTTCCTCAGCCACAGTAGTTTTCACACTGCATTATCATTCCCATTTGATGGACTGGAATGTAAACTTTAGGAAGCCGGAGATGATATATAATCTCTTAATGTTTGTACCTCTACAGATGCAATCTGTATATCTGGGAATAAATGAATATATCCTTTTTAAAAAAATGAATATTTGCTCTTTGTGCCAAAGTAGAAAACACACAATAGGAAGCAAACACACCAATAGATCAAGCTGAATTATTTTACTCAGGATAACCCATTTTGAGTGAGGCCCTGTAATTATACTTACAGATGAATAATAGAATGAAATATGAAAGAAGAGACATACACTAGACCAATTTCCTTTTCAGGTGAACATATTAAATTACTGTTTATTATTTAAATTATAGGGTACATTGCTTGTATCTATTGACACTTTTGAAGTAGCCATTTTAATATTTCCATTTTAAGCTTTTAGGGAACACTAAAATAGCTACTGAAATCATAACACGGAGACTATTTGATTATGCATTAGCCGAGCAACTCTGACTCACTCATCACAGCAAGCAGAATTTCCTTGGAAGTTGCCTGTCCACAGCCTTTCTGTTGGATACATTATTAAGAATAGGTTTGTCGTATATATACATACACACACACACATACACACTTATACATACCATACCATTGTTTTCAGTTTCCTTGAAATAATTTAAAATTTTTTTCTAAGTACTGGACACAGCATATAATAGGCGATTAATGAAATAGTCTTTGAATAATAGAATTAATTAATTCTAAAGTGTATGTGTTTTTAAAAATTATTTGGTCCAGCCTGTTTTATCAAGATAATACCTCTTTTGCTTAAATTTTATATTCAAGGTCATGTTGCATAGATAACATCAGTAGCTTAGCTCCAGAAACGTATTTGTTTTCTTACATGGACTTTATCATCCATTGATAGTTGATTTAAACAACGAATGCTAACATATCTTCCCCCTTGAACGTCTTTGGTGCCAATATCTAATTCATGACCCTGCTCATGCAGTCTCCCCTGTGCTTCCAAATTCAATTTTAAAAATTTTGCATTATATTTATTTTAAAACACCCTGAGACTTTAACAAAACAATAGCTAAAAGTCCTAAATGAATAAAGTAGTAGAATATACGAAATAGTTTTAGAGAAAACGGTGTAGAAATACTCCTCTAGGCACTTCACAGTTTAGAATTTATTTTTCTTAAATCTCCAGTGAAACAATCAATTTGTGGGCTGATGAAAAAAGTAATAATCTTTGGCATTTATTCTTTGGTCAGTTTAAAAAATGAAAATATAATTTATCAAAAAGAGAAAAAGGAGTAAGACATTTTTTATTTTTGGATCTTATATATTTTACCTGGATATATTATCTTAAAGACAAGACCATATTTCAATAAGAATTTTATCTAATTTTTCCACTTTTTTATTCATAAATTCAAAATAAAATGTATGGTTCCGTGTTATTGTTACAGTCAGTTTCTATCAGAAGCTTCTAGTATACTGATGAAAACACTGCAAAGAATGCAAGGGATTTGAAAGCTTCATAAGAAAATAGCTGATAAGAAACGACCAATTTAATGCTATTTTCATCTTAACCCACGCTCACCGTTACTCTCTAATGTCTATTGCTTTATGGCAGATTATATTTTCCCTAAATTAGTGCAACAGTCTCTCCTATCTCTCTTGCATTTCTGCAGTAGGATTTGGCCTCTCCCTCACAGGAGGTGAAATTCTCTTTTCCTTGAATCTGGGTTGGCTTTAGTGATTACTGAACCAAGAGAATGTGGCAGAAGTGACATATTCAAACTTCCTAGGCTAGAACACAGGAAGTCTTGGTTTGTTTTTGGGTATCTTGGAACATTTGCTATCGGGATGGTATCTCTAGAAACCCAGACACATGAAATGAGAAGCACAAGCCACATGGAGAGGCCGCGTGTAGACTGGCGGATAGCAGTTCTAGCTGGGCTCCCAGCGAAAAGCTAGAAACAATTACCAGCCATTTGACTGATCCATCTTGGAAAACAAGCCAGCTACCCTATTCTGATAATTTCAGCCCAGTTTCCATCTGATAACATCTCAAGGGAAGAACTTTCTAATTTAGCCAGACAACCCACAGAACCATGAAAGATAACAAATAAATTATTAGAGTTGTTTTACATGCAGCTGTGGATAACTAGAGCAGTACTCTGTGCATTATTTTTCACTTGATATTTTATGTCTGTGTTAATATATGTGTGTATGCTTGTACAATGAGGCAAGAGCTTTGAGAATGCTGTGTTTGAGAAGATAATCTATTACCCGTGGGAATGGGAGCCACATCAGTTCCAAAGAGGGATGCTAATTCAATTTCAATGGGATTACATTATTACTACATTATATTGTCTTTACCTCCCCAACAAATTTGCAGAGTTAAAATGAAATTAAACTGAGCAGTGAAGGCTGCTAGGTTGACTATTAAAATATACATAGAGAAATGCAATTTTAGAGACCAGTTAGGATTTAAATTATGACCTAAGTATGCATATAGAACTCAGGTGAATAGTTAAATAAACATTCTTTCATTATTTGCTGGAGACACTGGCTTCTTCAACTACTCTTGATATGGTGACAGTTTCAGTCGTTCACTCAATTCAGACATATTTAAGTTTATCAGCCAGCGCGTCTGTTCAGCCTGCAATGGGACTTTCTTCAATTCCTGTTGGCTCCAGGTTTTGGCTTATTAAATACAACATTGGGATTTGGCCACCAGGAACAACCTGGGATTGATGACTGATCTAATTCTTAATGTTTGTGCAAAGGATTATTTTGGGAAATATGAGGATTTTCCTGAACAGCTGTAAAATTCTAATACTTCCCTAAATTATTTATATTTCTTAAGAAAAAAGCGCACCATTCACTTTATTTTTAACTTTAGAATTTCGAAAGGAACTGTTTTCTCAGCATCCACAATGCCAACTTCTATAATCCACCATTTAAAATTTGACAAGTAGGGATTTAGCTTTATTTTTAAAAAACTTGTGAAGAAAGATAAGAAATATCCTAGAATTGTAAGGCTTTTCGGTTTGAATAACTGGTGTATATTTTCACAATTTTTCAAAATATTGGTTAATTGTTACATGTAGTATTATATAGGCTGGATCATTTATAACATGAGTTTAAAAGCAGTAGAATAAGCTAAATGTTTTAAATGTCTTTCTTTAATTAAATATTTCCCTGGAGAGGATGGTAATGATAAATTGATAAAGCTTTAAAGTTATTTCCATTTAAATAATTTTAGTGACTCTGGTACAGTTTCTTTTTAAATAGAGATTTTCAATATTTCTTTTAGAAAAGAGTCTCTTTATCTTTTCAGTTAAAAAGCTATTTAATTCTCAAGGAGCAGCTCCAAGAAGAAAAGGCAGGAAAAGTATCATGAAAGCATTCACTTCTTACTCACTCTGATCTCATGCTATTTACTTTGTTGCTTCTCATTATCTAGGGTTTGGTTTTCATTTTCTTGGGTCTACTTTGTTTAAATGTTTTATCTTCAATGACTTTTTTCATATAAAACTTAAAATTTTTATTTATTTTTATTTTTTATTTTTTTTTTGAGTCAGAGTCTCGCTGTGTCACCAGGCACCAGGCTGGAGTGCAGTGGCAATCTCGGCTCACTGCAACCTCCACCTCCCAGGTTCAAGCAGTTCTCCTGCCTCAGCCTCCCTGGTAGCTGGGACTACAGGCACACGCCACCACGTAGCCTCCCAAAGTGCTGGGATTGATTACAGGCTTGAGCCACTGCGCCCGACCAACAATTTTTTTTTTTTAATTACATGGTTCTCATTAAAGAATGTTGGTGTTGGTCCTATTTTTCAGAGGTGTGAGGGATATAAAGAAAGGAAATCCTGTGCCTCATCCTCCTTCACTGAAAAACAAAACGAGGTTTGCAATGACTAATTTTAAAGATTTCTTGCAGATCTAAACTGCAGTAGTATTCTCAACATAGACAATTCCCTTCTCCCCAACCGCTAAAACAAGGATTCTTAAAGATCGAAAATATCTTTCTTTCAAAACTTTCAGCCAGGTGTGGTGGCTCACGCCTGTAATCCCAGCACTTTGGGAGGCTGAGGTTGGTGGGTCATAAGATCAGGAGATCAAGACCATCCTGACCAACATGGTGAAACCCCATCTCAAAAAAAAAAAGAAAAACTTTCAAGGCAAGATCTTATTCATTTCTGTGGATCCTTTAAAAATTATAATTAGATGTTCTTGAAACAGGAGAATCGGGGAATTGACTTCTGAGGGCTTTGCCTTGGTAATTATGTATGAACTTATTTTTGGCATGCATATCACAAAAAGAAAATGTACATTTATTTTGAAACATTACAAGATCTTTAAAAATGTGACACTTTAAAGTATTTCTGAAACAAATAGTAAATTGTCTTTTGTTTTCTAAATCTGTGAAGTGTACTGTATCTGAAACTCCAGTACAGTATCCCAGAGTATCAGACTTAATTTTTCTTCTATAAATGATTAATGCAAGTGATAAAATAAACCAACTTACAGGGAGCAAAATTCCTAAGTAGAAAAACCACATTGGTTTGCTTGTAGAAAAACAGTAAAATGATATTAGAACATTAAGAAATGAAATTATGAAATTAAAGCTTTTTGGTATCTCAAGATATCAAAATAGATGAATGGACCTACTCTCTCGCTTTTTTATTTTATAAAGCCTGCAAGAATGAATCAAAGCATATTTGAGGTTTACGTCATTGTTTCCTAGGAATCTACTTGTGCTACAATATAAGAGTTTGCATTTTTTCGTTGTCTTTTTTACTTTTATATATATGGACATACTTCTTTGTAATCAGCCACGCAGATTTTTACTTTCTGTAAGTGCTTCCGTGAGTATATTTAGAAATAACACAGAATATCACTTTTGATATGAAACTCTTATTCTCCAGAATACATTGCTAGAGCAATGTGGATGAACTCTCATCTTTGTTTAGATATCATTACCAAATGTAGAAAGAGTTTTTTCTTGGCTATTGTAAGAATCTTTTTGTAGCCTTTTGAGGTTGCTGCAAAAAAATCTGAAGCCTGTATATGAGGATGACACATTTATTAGCAATATAAGTGTACTTAAATGAAAATAACCTAACGTTTAATCATTAATCCCAATTCTTGTAATAGTCTGGCCGTGGTAATTACTTTAAATTTTGAAAGAGTAAAGCCAAGTAAGAAGGTTGTAACTCAAGAAATCCCAAGAGTGTTTTTTATATTAGATACTATCTAAAGAAAATCAATATTACATTAAGTGGTGTTCAATCTTTTATGATTCAGGAAAGCACTTTACTTGTTCAATTAATTAGTAGTAAATTCAATAGAACATTGCATCTCTGGAGAGTTGGTTACCACAAAAAGACTGAAAAGATTAACATTCTCATTGGTGTTTTTGGTATACGGTGAGGGTGCACTGCCTGTCTTTTGTGACTCAGGAATTATTGACTTGGGCCATTTTGTCCACTCTGACTTACCTTAGCTTCAGTGGTGCCAGTAACATAAGTAGTGCAGATCATTACTGCCTTATGCCATCTGCTTGACTGAATGTAGAAATGTTTTAGTAATCCAGTAAAAATAGATGAGTATGAAAATGATATAAGCACATTGATTTATGAAATATGTAGGCATTCTGCTTAGAAAAAAATTGAAAAATATTAAAATGCCTATTTCAAATGATCATTTGTTCAATTTCTTTCTCTCTCTTTCCTTCCTTCCTTCCTCCCTTCCTTCCCTTCCCTTCCCTTTCCCTTCCTTTCTTCCTTCCTTCCCTTCCCTTCCCTTTCCCTTCCTTCTTTCCTTCCTTCCTTTCTCTCTCTTTCTTTCTTTTTCTTTCTTTCAAGACGGAGTTTCACTGTGTCACCCAGGCTAGAGTGCAGTGGTGAGATCTCAGCTCACTGCAACCTCCACCTCCTGAGTTCAAGTAATTCTCATGCCTCAGCCTCCCAAGTAGTTGGGACTACAGGTGTGCCCCACCATGCCTGGCTAAGTTTTGTATTTTCAGTAGGAATCGGATTTCACCATGTTGGCCAGGTTGATCTAGAACTCCTGACCTCAAGTGATCTGCCTGCCTGGGCCTCCCAAGGTGCTGGGATTACAGGTGTGAGACAGCACACCCAGACTCAGTTTCTTTTTTTAGTGAGCTACAGCATAGTACCTGGGCCAGAATATATTAGAAACATTTTCTAAATGCAACCAAAAGCTCAACTTTGACTTTGTGAGGAATGCAGATAAAAATAAAACTCTCTTGGGAATTTTTTTTTTCCTCACCAGATTTTCTTTCACAACATGTTTCACAACATAAGTAGAAGTATAAGGGGTCTGGGAGGATTATGAGCAGTCCTCAGGTCTTCCATTCTATGGGAAGAGTTCGAATGAGAATGATTTGTCACTGGAGGAACCCCTCATATTATTCAACCAAGTAAAGCAATTTTAGGAGTCAGGTTTGTAGGTTATATATACTTAGTGTCTCCCATATTGGCTTACTTTTACATGGCACTAGCAGCCTCTAGAGGCAATCAGGATGAATTGATGTTTTGGGTCAGAATTAGCCTGACTTGAACAGGTGTAAATGTGGGGAAGGGAACAGAAAGCACTGTAGGTGCAGACAATTCAAAAAGTCACCAGATTTATCCTGTTGAGGAGACCATTGAATCATTTATCTGGATTAGAATGTCAAACTTCATGACTTAGCTCAGAGCTCATCTTTATTTTGAAGTATTTTAACTCCATTATCTCAGCCTGAGTTGTTGGCTTCCTCATTTGCTCATCAAAAGCCACTCTGCACATCCATTTGTGATATAAACCATAGGCCGCTTAATCCTCATCACGGAGATCTGCATACAAACATCTACCTTGTCCCCCAGCCCACATGACACAGTGTATGATACGTAATGCACATACAGGAACTTTGTAGAGTTAATGCATGATTGAGTGGATGCACGGAAGAGACAGAAAATTAGACAATGCCGTAGGTACCCTGGTCGAGTATTGCTCAAATGTGGACACCCGCGGAATCATCTCATACACACTCCACTTTCTTCCCAGTAATCTCACTGGATTTTTCTGTTTTTCTAAATTGACCTCTCTGAGACATTTGGAATGAGAGCCATAGTTTACTTTTGGCATATCTCCAGTACTTTCATTTTAGATACATTCTGTTATGCCCATGACATTTTGAAACTGTTTTTTTTTTCTTCTCTTTAAAAATAATCATCAGTTGTGACTAGATTACTACTACTTGCTTGGTGTATTCATTTTTATTGCTGCCATAACAACTGACCACAAACTTAAGTGCTTAACACAACATAAATTTATTATCCTACGGTTTCCTAAGTTGGAAGTCCATTGAAGGTCTTCACTGGACTATATTGAGCGTGCTGTATTGGCATAACTGTGTATCTTTACCTCGGTCTTTGGAAATAATCTTTTTTTTTCTCGTTAAGGTATTGACAGAATTCAGTTCCATACAGTTATGGGGCTGAGGACCCAGTTTCCTTGACTGTCAGCAGGCAGCTGCCCTAGAGTCCTGGAGACCTCTTTCCAGTCCTTAGACAGTCTCCTACATCTCAGAACCAGCAGCATGCTGTTGAATCCTTGTCATGCTCCCATCTCTTTGACCTTCTGTCATTGCACCTCTGTCTCTCACCACGTAGCAGGGAAAGCTTCTTGAGTTTTAAGTGCACAGTCACTCATGTGACTAAGTTGGGCTCACCTAGATAATCCAGGATAATCTTCCCAGCTCAAGGTCCATAACCCTAATAACATCTGCAAAATCTCTTTCATCATGTGATATAACATGTTTACAGGGATTAAGGCAAGGGAATCTTTCAGAGACAGTTATTTTGCCAACCACATCTGAAATATGCTAAGTGATTTATATACATTATTAAAGTTATCTCCATTTTGCCAGAAGAAATAAAGTCTTAGAAATATTGGGCAAATTAGCTACGATCCTACGAAATGACAGTCATGACTTAAACCATGTCTACTTGATCCTAAGTCATATTTCTCTTAATTCCTATACCATGCTCTGCTGTGTGTGTATCCTACTATATATGTGCAGCACACACACACACACACACACACACACACACACACACACACACACACCAACAGGTTATGAACTGTTATTTGAAACATCATCTTGGGTCAAATAAAATATATAGTTTGTACCATTTCTTCTAGTCATCTTTACACCAATTAGTTTTGTATATTAGTAATATGGGACTCAGGGGAATGTGGCATTTTCCAAATTAATGACAAGGCTACAAGAACAGAAAATAATTATTAGCCAGCTTCCAAGACTTACATTTCAAAAGGTATTTATTTCACAGATTAGCTATGAAACTCCACACTGATGATAGCCTACTGAAGAACATGAAGAAATTACATTGCTTTAGTTTCTAAAGTAGATGTTTAATTTCTAACATATTAGAATAGTTAAATAGAAATCACAAAATAATATGCTTATATTTCATATGCTTATAATTTGGGCATAGTTTTTTCAGTTGAAAATTGAGTTTTAGAATTGCAGTATACACAGAAAGGGAACATGGGTTGATGACAACACACATAAACAACAGGCCCAATCTCTTGTAGATATGAATATCTTTGCTTTAGCCCTTAACTGTGTTTTTGCTGTTTCAGGCATTCTTTTTAATCCCACTTGTTTATCTTTTCTTAAAATGTACTAACTATTCATAGCGAGAGATAGTTTTCTTAATTCTACTACCTTAGTTTTGTTTTATCTGTGGTATTTGCCTTACATATATCTCGGTGAAGTGAGTGAAGGGTATGCTTCATGTGCTGTGTTGCTGATCTGCCCGTTAGACTCTGATTTGACCCTTGTTTTCATATCTTGCTTTCTCAGTTGTCATTGTGGAAGCATTGTTTATTGGTCTCTCTTTCCTCTTTGCTGCAGAACCTGGATGCTCTGCACGACCACCTGGCTACTATCTACCCAGGAATGCGCGCACCTTCCTTTAGGTGCACTGATGCAGAAAAGGGCAAAGGACTCATTCTGCACTACTACTCAGAGAGAGAAGGACTTCAGGATATTGTCATTGGAATCACCAAAACAGTGGCTCAACAAATACATGGCACTGAAATAGACATGAAGGTAACAAACGGCAATGGAGACTTCTGAACACAGATGATATCTAAAAATATTTTAAATGACACTCTTTAAATTTACCTACAGTTATCACTGTTAGTGTTCTTCCCTGGAAGTATATATAAGCCAAAACGGTGGAAAGACCAGCAATCTTCTATATTTGGCCTTGGAGTGCATTATACAGAATATTTTTTTCTTCTGGCAGCAGATTTTTCTTTCTAATTATATATTGTTCAAGGGTACAAGAAATTTATTTTGCATTCCCTGTGAACACACACCAGCTGGGAAGCAGAAGAATATGTGACTGACTGAGCTGTGGGTTTCAGCATGCAAACTATCCATATTATAGATAGTCAAATTTTAAGGCAATCTAAAATTAAGTATTATTTTATAGATCATTATCTCTTTGTCGATTTTTGTCTGCCCCAAAATACAGCTGGAGTGTCTCATTTTGTGAATGAAAGCGTTTATTTTTGTTTTTAATAAAGTTACTTGGTGAAAGAAGCCAGGTCTGGTACTTTAAAAACTGTATTGTTATTGATAATAGACACTCTTAGTTTTGAATAATTTCAAGGTACTGATAGGGCAACTGTGCAACAAAGAGAACCACTATTTTTTTTTTTTTGTCTCTGGCCCTTATAGTCTCTCCTAGTCAGGCAGCTTTTTATGTGTTCAGCATGTTCATACCCAAGAGTCAATTCTCAGTGGCCTTAAACTTGAGGCCAAAGTGGGGAGAGAGATACTTTTTCCCAACTTTTCCTTATGTATAGAAAACCTAATAGACCGTTCTTTCTTAGATATCATAGTATGTTCTAACACACTCAGGAGGTCTAAAACTCTTAAGTGGAGTGTTATCCAAAATTGTGACATTTAAATTGATTAGATTAGAATGTAATCTACCCATTAATACAGTAACGTTACATTAGAGTTCATGGTTTTCTTTCTTTCAGAAGTTAGTGTCAGATCTTACGTGGCACTTGTTGGTGATTCCCAGGTGCATCATTATTTTTCTACAACTATTAGTAATGGCAAAAACCACAATTACTTTTGCACCAACCTAATAGAAAGTGGGACTGTGTATAACATGGCATTATCAAATTGAGATACTTAAAAATTAAAACCTTGGATAAAGTATCACAATTCATCCATGATTAGGAACCTCACTGATATTCAATCAAAATAGTATATATCTCTCATTTCTAATCTTTTGATCTTGATGTTACACTAATACAGTATCTATATGGAGTGAACTTATATGCATATTGTATGCACTATTGGTTTTGTTCTTATTTAATCAGACTGAGAAAGAAGCAGATTCATAGAAACTTCAGAAAGAAACAAATTAGGACAGACTTGGAAATTACTAATACTGGCATTAGAATTCTTGGCATGGGAGATTGCTGACATTAACAAAGTGTGTGATAGTCAAGTATTTACTCAATTATATGTTTCACTTTACACAATATTTTAATTTTCTTCTGACCATTTATTCAAGTGCTTCAATGTGAACTTCTGAAATATTTGCATTTTGTAAGTATATTTCATATGTTTAACTTTTTCAAAGGCACTGTTTTGACTTCTTGAGGCATTTTCACATCAAGTACTTAAGTTTATCAGGTCCAGAGATACCAGACAATTTAATAGTAGATCATGTCATAAAGTGACATATCAGTGAGAAGTTAAAAATATGATTAGAAAAGCTATTTGTTTTGCCAATTTGATCAAAGCAAAAAATTAGAATTGAATAATTAATTCATAAGTTTAGGATACATAAAATTCAGTTTCTCTACTTAAATAGAAACAGAGTAGAACATCAAAATTAGGCCTGATTTTCTTGCTTTGTCTATGATTTAAGGAAATCAACCTTAATGAGGTAAAATTTTCAAATTATAAATGAGAATACTAATACTTAGCCAGTATAGTAAGTTATTCTGACGATGAGAGTAGTAATATCCCAGTTTTGAGATAAAATATGTCTAAAAGAATATATGCAATAGCATCTATAGTTATTGTGATTTGGTTTTTAAATCTCAGAGAATGTGACAGTGTACTCCTGAAAAAAAAAGAAAAAGAAAAATGAACAACGTTTTGTTTTTATTTAGCTGTAAGTGAAGAAATGATGTCCCAACCTTTTCCCCTTTGGGTCTGGTCACCGTTGAGATAGAGTTTTCCCTTTGTAAGAGGACTCATTGCTTGCAATTTCTTAACCTAAAAAAAAAAAAAGAAAAATTCTATACTTTAATGATGTATTTGCCAGTGAATAATGCTTTAGAAATGTAGGATTTTTTTTACATTATCGATATTAGTTCGCAATTATGGTTACGTCCTTAGAATGAATTCCTAGATTTGCAATTAAATCAAATAATCCACAAAATTTTAAGAAATTGTTATGTATATTGTCAGTTTATCCTTCAGAAAGATTAGTCAAAATACTCTCTCATCAGTGGTATTTGAGATGCCTCTTTATTAGTACCTTACCCAATTTGATATTGTAATTTTTTTTTTTTTTTTTTTGTGACTAAGTCTTGCTCTGCTGTGCAGGCTGGAGTGCAATGGCATGATCTCAGCTCACTGCAACCTCCACCTCCTGGTTCAAGCAATTCTCCCGCCTCAGCCTCCTAAGTACCTGGTATTACAGGCAGCCACCACAGCGCCTGGCTAATTTTTGTATTTTCAGTGGAGACAACGGGGTTTTGCCGTGTTGGCCAGGCTGGTTTCTAACTCCTGACCTCAGGTGATGTGCCTGCCTCGGCCTCTCAAAGTGCTGAGATTACAAGTGTGAGCCACCATGCCTAGCCTGGTATTGTAACTTTATATATTTGCCAATTGATGGGTAAAAATGACATTGCATTTATTTTTGAATATGCATCTCTGTCGTTTTATTTCCTATTGTTTTAAAATAGCATTGTAATTTCGTTTGATAGTGCCAGCTTGTATCGCTTTCAGGCTGTTGACTATACAAGTGTGCTTGGCTGAGACGGCAGAGCCCACCAGTGCTTTTTAAAAAAATTCTACCAAAGAGAACATATAGAACACTGGGGAGTTTATACCAGATTTGTAAATTTACAATGATTATTCAATCTTCAAATTTTATAGATCAAAGTCCAGAAATATTTTTTCTATTTTAGACATATGTATTATTTCCATACATGTGATGAATTTGTGTAATTAATCTTCTAAATGCAGTTTTCATAACTCATTTTTTATATTTAGGTATTTTAATTAAACTGAAATGCAGACGATTCATGCCAATTTCCCCTTTGATATCCAGGTTATTCAGCAAAGAAATGAAGAATGCGATCACACTCAATTTTTAATTGAAGAAAAAGAGTCAAAAGAAGAGGATTTTTATGAAGATCTTGACAGATTTGAAGAAAATGGTACCCAAGAATCACGCATCAGCCCATATACTTTCTGCAAAGCTTTTCCTTTTCACATAATATTTGACCGGGACCTAGTGGTCACTCAGTGTGGCAATGCCATATACAGAGTTCTTCCCCAGGTAAAACGACAGCACACTTTTTTAAGGTGTGAAACAAAAGCCCATAGAAATACTATTGTTACAGGCAGACTATGTATTAGGTAATATGTGTTGTATGTTACACAAATTGTTTAATTGCAGGCTAAGGGTATTTGAGCATACTGCAACTTTCCTTAGGACAACTAGTTTTCTTTATCACATACAGAAACAGTAGGAATGTTATGTAAATATAGTATACTTGTTTCAGTGAAAAAAATGGGTAACTTTTTAGTAACAGTCACTGTTCATATGTTTATTTATCCATTGAATAAATATTCTTTGGATATCTATCATCTGTAAATAGCTTTAAAAATCAACTATTGATGGTTTTAAGGGAAAATGGGGTTTTTTTAAAGCACTAAAACACAAAATGATAGAGATTATCATGGAATTAGTAGAAAAAGCATCAAAGGAAGCAGCTGGATGATGATGAGAACCTCCTGTTGACTTCTATGACAGACCCATTGGTAAAATCTTTTATGCGTACTCTTTTTTACTTATATACTAACTTTTGCAGTTGTACATGGGATGTGTTTAGAGATACTTTTTGCTTGTAATTAAAGAGACTTGAAAATTCAGGATTAGCCCAATGGGATCAGGTGAAATGGAGGCAAGTAGTGTGCTGCCCTGGCTTTTGAACTGACTCTGCCTTTCCCTCACTGCATGACCTTGAATGTGTTACTTCACCTCTCCCAGCCTGTTTCCCTTTGTTCTGGCATGAGGATAGAAAGCATATGGAAAACACTTAGTTTATTGTAAGCAATCAATCAGTGTTACCTGTTGTTTTCACTTTTAGCCCTCTAGATAAATATTAAGAGAGTGTTTGCTCGTGTTTTTGGTATTTTAATTTCATTTCAAGCCATATGCATTTAATATATCACTGTATATTTTAAAAGATAAACTTTGAATTCTTCTTCTTCTGAAAATGCATTATAAATTTGTGCCAGCTTACATTTGAATATTAGCCATCTGAATCTATATCAGATTTCATGTTCTTGCAACTATTTAATGCCCATTGAGCATTGAGTTGTATAGACTGAGATTTGAGTTCATAGTTCCGCTAACTGTCCCGTGAAGTACAATAATTTTAATTTTCTATTTTTAAATATAACTGAGCTGTTTTAATCAAGTGATTAATATCAAAGTCTAAAAACTATTTTAACTGATTACATCCCCTTTGCTCTCTATCCACATTTTAGCTCCAGCCTGGGAATTGCAGCCTTCTCTCTGTCTTCTCGCTGGTTCGTCCTCATATTGATATTAGTTTCCATGGGATCCTTTCACACATCAATACGGTTTTTGTATTAAGAAGCAAGGTAATCAAGATATTATTTCATTAAATGTGAGAAAGGGATCTTACGAATTAGAAATATTCAGGAAGGAAAGTTACTACATTCTCTGAGAAGGTATAGAGAGATAAAACCCAGACCTCAAAAGAAGATCTAATTAAAAGGCAATGCTATTGATTTTTGGTTTGCCTGAGGAGCAGTGGAACTCTATCAGCTGATTAAAATTAACAGAGGTAAGTTTCAGAGACTTTCTGAGATAGCCTCGTTTCACATCAGAAAACCAACATCGTTTCATCCCTGTACAGCTATAGTGCTTTGTTTCAAAATCAGAACTAAAAAGGATTTTTTTTTTTGGAACTTCACTTAAAACCACTTATTTATTCTTTCTTAAATTGTCTATTGTTCCTAGTAGCATTTTTGTGGTTGACAAAGTGATAAAATATTCACATAGTTGATAATTTAGATAGTACTGGTGTCTCATAGTTTCTGTTCTTGGGATAGATACAGCAAAAGTCAGTTTCCTAGAGTACCCATTTAATCCTTTCTGCATTCAGAACTGACTGTTTCCAGGGTTGGGGGATAGGGAGGCTTCATTCATTCTTTGGTAGAATCTGGTAACGTATGTTGTAACCACACTGGAAAATCAGGGGGATAAAAAGCATTGAGAAAAACTTGAAATAAGTATGTGAAGAGTAGCACAGTTACTGTCCTGAATTCAGAGGAGACAAGTCACTTTTCTGCAGTGCTGTAAGTTAGCCACCAGGCTTATTACAGGCGGAATTCTGATGAAAGGCCCTCTCCTGTTCTAATGATGCACTTACTCTGCTTTGTGATTTGGTAGAAAATGAGATATGTGTGTCCTTCTTGTTACTGAATTGTTCGGTGGAAGGAAAGGCATTTATTAATGGTTATGTCTGGCCTTTTCAAGGAAGGATTGTTGGATGTAGAGAAATTAGAATGTGAAGATGAACTGACCGGGACTGAAATCAGCTGCTTACGTCTCAAGGGTCAAATGATCTACTTACCTGAAGCAGATAGCATACTTTTTCTGTGTTCACCAAGGTAATAATTTTTAGATTAATTATAATGGCTATCAGTACCAATCTTTAGCTAACTAAGGAACGCCACAATATTTTATTTCATTACATTTACAGATTCTCTGAGGTGTAATTAGATTTTATAGTCCTTGTTATGTATTACTTTCTAACAGGATAATATTATTTAATATTTTGCTAATAAACTCAGAAGAAATCACATACTCTGTGTTATTTGATGTATCTTTATATATTTGCAGTATTTATGCCATTAGACCATGGGATAAATAATCTGCAGTAACATTTTGTACCTTCAACACAGGCATTAGATAGAAAAGCAATTCTATAAAGCATCTAATAGGATGGCATAATAAATACATGGGTACATTTGACACAAAAAAATTATCTTTTCTATAGTATGTTAGTAAAAAATCTAAAAGGACTTGAATTATTTCTGGGTTTGAACTATTTTAAATTAAAAATATTTAGCTACTCTAGTCCAAATATGCTCTTCCAAATATATTATTCAATTAAAATGTAGGTACAATGTTATTTTTAATAAACATCAGAGAAAAATAAAACTATAATTAGTTGTTTTTCCTGTTTGGGACAGCATTTTACTAGGAGACACATGGGAATTCAGAATATAAAAATTATGTCTGAATTTGATCCAGAACAATAAATAACTGTGGGGATTATTGCGAGATGATATTCTGTGTATACATAATTTTGTATAAACAAAGTATATGTGCATTATCTAGTAACACGGTCAAGAAAGCATGTTTTCATGAGCTATTGGTTAAAAATTTAATTTGAATTCCACCATGATCACTTTGCACTTAAAAATGTGATCTTAAAATTTCTGAAAAATACAATAAACTTTGTAATAACCGCCTTTCATATTATTACTATTGTATTACACATTACATAATAATAATATATAAGAATAATATATAGTTAATACATTTGTAATATATTAGAATATATATTAGGATAATATATTATAAGAATAATATGTAGTTAATCTTTTGATAAATATATTCAAGATTAAATATTGTTAAACTATAACATATAAGAATAATATATCAGACAATATAAGGATATAGATGTTTCTATGAGGAATAAATATCATGAAAATAAAAGAAACAAAATTATGAAACATAAACCTTTTTTAAAAAAATTAATAAGCTATGTTGATCTAAAGATGTCCCATCTGCTATCAGTAAGTGTTTCCTTCTTCTGCCTCTTTGCAGCTTAGGAGAATATCAACTTCTCATTAGGGGCAATTTCTATTTACACAAAGAAAGGTTTCTTCAGAAATAAAAGCAGAAAATTTGGAGTTTATTTGTTTATTGCTGTATGCAGATATTGGTCACCCAGTGAGAAAATTGCAGATTGTCCTACGGGACATGTACATGTATGTGGGAAGATTTTTAATCACACTACATAAACAAAAGCTCAATTAAAAGTAGTTTTACTTGTAAAATAAATAATTCTAAGAAGATTAGTTTAAATTTAGGAAAAATTTAATAGTTCATTAAAATAATGATATAGGACATTTTTAGAATTGTGAAACCTTTGTGATTGGATTAAGTTTTGTAACTCAGGATGAGCATTTTTAACAATTCATTTTTGAACTTACTATCAAGTTTTTTCTCTGCTCATGAGCAGGTCTTATATACCTTTGCCCGATGATCTAGCTTCTTTCCAGATGTGTCTTTTTCTGCAAATGAACTTACATATCCATTTTAACAAAATCTAAAAAGACTGTGTTTCATTGATAAAATCTTTGATTTTTAAATTTTCTTTATGGGCATTCTAATTTTTGCTTTGCTTTATGAACATTGTTGCTGAGAATATATTGCATTAATTCAAAATTCTGCAAAGTCACCCTTGTGAAGAATTTTAGATAGGATTAATTCAAAATTCTTCAAATTATTAATCCCATATTCTCCAAAATCATAACTAAATTTTGTCATTTTAGAGTAATTATTATTCTAAGTGGCCAGAAGTAATGACGTTGCATTAAAAGAAATCCAAGCCAATGAAATAAATTTAGGTCACTTTAATCAATTAGTACTTTTTTTTTTTGAGATGGAGTCTCCCTCTGTCGCCCAGGCTGGAATGCAGTGGCGGGATCTCACCTCACTGCAGCCTCCTCCTCCCAGGTTCAAGCAATTCTCTTGCCTCAGCCTCCCAGGTGGCTGGGACTACAGGCATGAGCCACCTCACCCAGCTAATTTTTGTACTTTTGATAGAGATGGGGTTTTACCATGTTGGCCAGGCTGTTCTCAAACTCCTGGCCTCAAGTGATCTGCCCACCTCAGCCTCCCAAAGCCCTGGGATTATAGGCATGAACCACTGTGCCTAGCCTCAAATAGTACATTTTTAAAAAGCAATTAACTTTTTACTAATCAGATAATCACTGAAATAATAAACATTATTATGTTGTTGGAAAAATGACACAAGTTACAATGATGATGCATAAAATGCAGCAAGATTGAATAATACTTCAAATACATGAGAAAAGTTTGTCAAAGAAAATAAGAATAGAAAACATGAGAGCCAGAAGTAAGAATGGCATATAGCTTAGATACATAAATTACATGCTAAGGATGGATCATAAATGTGGTTGGGAATTTTTAGTAATTGCATCCAAAAGGGAAAAATAGCTAGTTATAAGTTTCATAGAATCCGGAAAGCAAGGTGAAGTAGTTTCTCAAAAGAAGTGTCTTTATTCCTGAGAAAGAGGATAAAGATGGATTTTTTTCCTCTCCTTATAATGAGAAAAAATTTGAGAATAATAAATTACAGCTTATATTTCATACCTGAACATTTACCACAGAGATATTTTCTACATGATCTTTTCAATTTAGACTGATGGCACCAAAAAGTGCAGCCTGGCAAAAATGCATCTCAGGTTCACTGCTTTTTGGTAGATGTTTAAATATCTAAGAAAATAAACCCACAATCTTGTTCAAATCTCCATAATTTTATTGTCTTCAGCCTGATCTTTTGAATGGGAGGAGGTGGCAGGATCAGACTCCTTGACAGAAATCAGGGTTGCATTGTCATGTATACAAGTTGAGACTGATCTTGCCTCATTTCTCCGTATGACAGTGTCATGAACCTGGACGATTTGACAAGGAGAGGGCTGTATCTAAGTGACATCCCTCTGCATGATGCCACGCGCGATCTCGTTCTTTTGGGAGAACAATTTAGAGAGGAATACAAACTCACCCAAGAACTGGAAATCCTCACGGACAGGCTGCAGCTCACCTTAAGAGCCCTGGAAGATGAAAAGAAAAAGACAGACACGTAAGAATGTACCACTTGGGGCCACTGTTACTCATAATATATTGTGACTCTACTCTATTTAAGACTGAGAACCAGCCATGGGAGCTGTAATAGCTCTGGAGTAGTAAATAAAATCCTTCCCATTACTTTTAAAAAGAAATTATGCTTAAGGAAATAAGCCAGTCTTCATGATAGTGGAAATACATCTTCTATTTTTTGGAGCCAAGTTGGAATAATATATGCCAAAATATCTTTTTGAAAATCATGAGGAGGCCGGGCATGGTGGTTCACGCCTGCAATCCAAGCACTTTGGAGGCCAAGGTGGGCGGATCACCTGAGGTCAGGAGTTCAAGACCAGCCTGACCAACATGGTGAAACCCCATCTTAAAAAAAAAAAAGAAAAAAGAAAAAAGAAAATCATGAGGATAACTCAAATTCAAATTTAGTTCAAAAATTAAAGTTTAACTATCATTTATGCATGCATTCTTTCATACAAGAGTTATATATTAACCATCTTCAGTATGCCAGGGACTGCCACTTGCAGAGGGCAGCTCTGCACAATGAACTTAGAATTGGCCATTACATGTTTAAAATTTTCTTTTCTGGGACCTTGAACTTAGGGCTAGAAAGAAATGAATCTTACAAATTGTAGTATCATGTGTAATGACAATAATTATATCTATAGTAACACACATTAGCAAAAATATCAAAATATAAAATGTATTTTTATGAGTGGTGGATTAAATTATGAAATATTGGGCAAAAACCTGAAAGATAATACTTCATTTTCAAGAAATGTATTTAAATAAGTACAAAGCATGCATACTACTTGGCCTTGCTTTCATATGCTAATTAAAAGCACCACATCACTGATATTTATAAGCTATTTTACCCAGGTTCTGATGTGTTCGTTTTTTAATGTTTATATAATAGGAAGCTATCTTGTTGGAGAAATGAAACTGATCTGCCTTACTTCTCATAAGAGCTATTTCAGTCTACTTCCTCACCCAAAGATTGGTAACAGCATCACTTTATACACATCTCTTGCATTGATACATGTGCAGTTGCCCATGGATGGATGCTGTGCACACAAGTAAACACATCAGTTAACTCTATTAACAGCAGGGGTGAAATAGAGAATGCCATTTTACATACCTGTCTTTATTTACACCTTCTTAATTCATGTGTCTTGGCCTTGTGTAATGAAACTGAAAGCTGTGTTTAGTTCCTTTAAGACCACTCTACTTTTCGAAAGGTCCTAACTTGCACCCAGTTTAATCTACCCAGGTATTTTGCAAATTTCAGAAAATATATGGGGCAGGTAGCTCAAATCTCACTTCTTGAAAAATAACTCAAAGTGTATGCTTTACTGGTATGTGCTACAATTTCATCTATGAATATTACACATTTTGTGGAGCTTCTAAGACCTTAGGACTAAGGTTCAAAGTCACACGAGTTTGTAGTCTTGAGTTACTCAATATCTTGTTACATTTTTTTTGTATTAGAAAACCATTTAGGTTTCATTTTGTATTGTGACTCAATGTACTAGTATCTACATTCATGATAAATAGATAAATGACCAGTACTATAAAGAATGTATTCTTTAAGTTATGAAATATCCAGATATTCTGTACTGAAAAAGCTCTTAATTCACATTTTTCCTAAATTGTCAGCTTAAGCAGAGTATTAGCTTCCCTTACCAGACCAGGAGTCCAAAACTGGGAGTTACTGGTATTAAACAGTGGGCTTATCTTTAATAAGAGTAGCTGATAAGTACTTACCACAGAACTGCTTCTTTAATTCCCCAAGGTGGATTTCACATTCAGGAACTATCTGCACCATTTTAAGTTACTGCGCTTCAAGAATTCTTATATTATTTTTTAGATTATTAGATTTAGAATTTGGTTTTTGTAGATATTTGGTTTTAAAGGTGATGTCATTAGAAACTATTAACTATTCATTTTCTTTGAAGGTAAGTAGTTCTACTATTCATAGTTACTATTCAAAATAGCTTTAATATGTTTTAAAACATTCAATGTTTAAAAGTTGAAAATGAAAGACTGGAGAAGTTCTACTACGACTAGGAAAAACATTGAGAGCTCAGCTCCATTTTGTGTATTTAAACTTCCCACATATGCCCTTTCACTTTAGAGCAAAGGCAGGAAGAAAAAGGCAGTGAGTTCTCATTTGTTTCTCTTAAGTCTTCCAATCCAGAGCCCATAGGTCCAATTTCTGCTTCTTTCCCTCTAAATTCATCAGCTGTCGTCCTTCTCCTGTGTGCTCACCACATCTGTCCCCTTAGCATAATCCCCGATGCCACCGTAGTAGTCTCAGCTGTGCCTAAACAAATAAAATATTTTACTGTCTAGACCAATTTCTGCTGGTTTTATCATTTCTTCTATGGAGGAGTGAGGCATGAATAAGACTGGAAAGAAATTCTGCTTCTTTTAATATTACTTTCCAAAAATCAAGACATATTTCTTATTCTAAGAGACAAACCTGTTTCTATTATTGTGCTATTCTTATCATGTTTTAGGTGTTGTTAATGACAGTCTTCATACTGTGACTATCATAAGAGCAGGATCAGAATACAGAACTAGAAATGAAAACTTTGATTTTCTACTACCAGTCTTTTTGTTTTGTCTGTTTGCTTGGCTTATTTTGATTTGGTTTGAACTAGTTTGGGCTTGCGGATGATTTATGTGATTAGAATGAACAAATAATTTATATTTTCTTAAGTCCTTGCTTATAAATATGGCAAATATTTGATGCTAATTTTAGAGGATGTCCTACCAGAATCCAAGCCTTTAAATGACACTGTGCTTGTGCGAAAGAGACAGCAGAAGCACTAAAGGCTTTCCCAGCGTTTCTTACAGTGGCTTTCTCCTGACCCCACTGAACAGATTGCTGTATTCTGTCCTTCCTCCGTCTGTTGCCAATGAGCTGCGGCACAAGCGTCCAGTGCCTGCCAAAAGATATGACAATGTGACCATCCTCTTCAGTGGCATTGTGGGCTTCAATGCTTTCTGTAGCAAGCATGCATCTGGAGAAGGGGCCATGAAGATTGTCAACCTTCTCAATGACCTCTACACAAGATTTGACACCCTGACTGATTCCCGAAAAAACCCATTTGTTTATAAGGCAAGTCTTCATCATCACTGACTACAGAGCTATCCAGAGGCTGGCGTTCTAAGCCTCCCCATCCAGAGGCCATGCCATCACAGTTCTCTGACTCCAGCACTGCAGCCTTGAGTACAGTGAGCCTCCGTGTATTCAATGCTTTACCATTTTCTTAAATAATTGCCTCTTGTTCTAAAACTGTCTCTTCCATGTAACCAAAATGAATGTTTCATGGAGTGGGTGATTCCCTGGTTAAAATGCAATGTTCACCATCTTATTTGCACTTGGGCTAGCAAGTCCGGACAGGCTGTTTATCACATTTAGTATAAATGCAGCATTCATTTTAGTGCTCTGCAAGAGACATACTTACTGAAACATATAAATGCTTTGTAAAGTAAAGAAATCATGGAGCATGAGAAGGGCGCTGGGGACTCAGATTTGCATTTAGATAACATCAACTTGAAGAAGATAAACATTTATAAGGCATTTATGCCCTTTGTTTCATTTAAAAATAAATATAATCCTGGAAAAAAGAAGTCAGTGGAATATTGCTACATAAACACAAGAATGTTAACTAAACCATCCCTAGGTATCTGGGGTAATATAATTACACAAAGACTATTTATTTTATAGTCGTTTTCTGAGGTACACTGTAGCAGGTGGTGAGCACATCATAAAAATAAATGCTTAATGATCATGATAAATCACTGAACTTCAAATGGTGGCTCTCCGTGCCATCAAGCCATCACTGTCTTAGGGAGAAATGAAGTAAAAAATGATTCTTCTGAATTACTAGGTGACCTGAGGTGAGAATTTAATTGCTCACTAAAGGAAGAGAATTCTATGTCTGTACCTGCCCAACATCAAAGACCCCAAGTGCCCATCATGTGTGTAAATTATAAGTAATTGCAAGGTTTCATTTTGTTGGAGTTAAATGTACTAGAATTTTAAGAGAATTAAAGGAGGAAAGAAGTTTAAAGTTGCCGGTATCCTTGAAAAAGTATGTTTTTTATTGGGGTAACAAACGAAACAGTCTTTTCTATGCTAACCAGTGACCATCTAAATATGTGTACTATGTTAGGTGGAGACTGTTGGTGACAAGTATATGACAGTGAGTGGTTTACCAGAGCCATGCATTCACCACGCACGATCCATCTGCCACCTGGCCTTGGACATGATGGAAATTGCTGGCCAGGTTCAAGTAGATGGTGAATCTGTTCAGGTTAGTAAGTGAAGTAGATATTGTGATGATGGTGTGTAAACCTTTTTGGACAATTGATTCATATTGTTGATGAGAAAATCAATAATGTGCATAAAGAAGGGCATCTTGACAACAAAAACTATTTCATCCAGCCCACTGTACTACATTCTTTCATAGGCATGGAGATTTGTCCACCTATTTGAAATTATCTAGTCTATTTCATGTACTGAAAGTCATGGGGATGAGAAAAAAACTTCTTGTACCTGTATTAAAAAATAAACCTCTTGTAGTTTATTTTCTAAAATCTCTTTCATGTCTCATGTAAGTTACTAGATTCACATCTTTGAAATCTTCAGAATCAAATGTTTCTCTTGAGACAAGATATTTCTCTAGGGAGACCAATATTTCGTGAGGGCTTTTGAAGTCTGTAATATGCTTGGAGTTCTTATAGAGATCTTTTATGATGTTATATGATAACTCTACATTAACCTGCAATATAAAGTAAGCAGAAATTCATGTGTTACAGGAACAGAAATCCAAATACTGCATGTTCTCACTCATAAGTGGGAGTTGAACAGTGAGAACACATGGACACAGGGAGGGGAACATCACACACCAGGGCCTGTTGGGCGATTGGGGGCAAGGGGAGGGAGA
Organism: Plecturocebus donacophilus; assembly: GCA_004027715.1. Classification (NCBI taxonomy): domain Eukaryota; kingdom Metazoa; phylum Chordata; class Mammalia; order Primates; family Pitheciidae; genus Plecturocebus; species Plecturocebus donacophilus. Next base: position 34,225 of record PVKP010000891.1, on the reverse strand, counting down.
GCATTAGGACAAATACTTAATGCATGCAGGGCTTAAAACCTAGACAATGGGTTGATAGATGCAGCAAACCACCATGGCACATATACGCCTATGTAACAAACCTGCACGTTCTGCACACGTATCCCAGAACTTAAAGTAAATTTTTTTAAAAAATCACATGTTAGTGATCAAAGTGATTGAAGCAAAGCTTTGTTTTTTGCAGATAACAATAGGGATACACACTGGAGAGGTAGTTACAGGTGTCATAGGACAGCGGATGCCTCGCTACTGTCTTTTTGGGAATACTGTCAACCTCACAAGCCGAACAGAAACCACAGGAGAAAAGGGAAAAATAAATGTGTCTGAATATACATACAGGTGAGAGAAAATGTCTTGGTATTTACTGCTTTGCAAAGGAAATGTGTGTTTGTATGTGGTTTAATTCTCTGAGCGGTTTCGTTGCTTTAAAAGAGTTAACACCTCCACTCTTCACCACCGCTTATAGAGTTATTTTTTATTTGAGAAGATTGCGTCATTATTTCCATTTTATGTGATTTCACATCATCTTAGAAAAGCTTGATATGATCATTGTTTATAAAGCTTTGAGTTACCTCTCAGTACAACTTTAGCATTTGTTCTTGCCGTCTCCATTTGTAACATGGTACATGTCACCGTCTCCATAAAAATCTTTGTGTACTTCTCTTTCTACTCCCCTTCCCTTGTCTTTTAGATGTCTTATGTCTCCAGAAAATTCAGATCCACAATTCCATTTGGAGCACAGAGGCCCAGTATCCATGAAGGGCAAAAAAGAACCTATGCAAGTTTGGTTTCTATCCAGAAAAAATACAGGAACAGAGGTATGACTAATCAAAGCATAATTTGTGTACTTAAGACAGAGTATAAATATGGAAAACTAAAGCATAATCACTGAAAATATGTTTCACTTGAAAAGAATTCTTGCTAACAGAAATTAACTTTTAAGTAAAGCAGCAGAAATAACTGAACATTAATGAGCCACTTACAATAAGTACTTTTTAGGGGATGCTTTAGTGACTTTTGTCGTCTAATAAAAATGAAAACCAAAGCACTGGATTGAGAATGTCTTTTTTTTTTTTTTTTTTTTTTTTTTTTTTTTTTTTTTTTTTTTTTTTTTTTTTTTTTTTTTTTTTTTTTTTTTTTTTTTTTTTTTTTTTTTGCTGTTGTAGTTGTTTTGTTCTTCCTCAGTTGTCTGGCTCAAAGATAAGTGGGCTGTGAAGGGCTCACCTGGCCCCTATCCTCAGCTCTCTAAGTTGGTTCTGAGATCACCATCATGGTTAAGTAAGGGGTGTAGTTCATGGGAGGTTTCTTAACCATGAAGCTTGAGATCCTTTTAGGGGCCAAGCTATCTTCCTATGGAGTGACTAGGGGATTCTGAAAATCCTAGTCCGTTGTCTGTTTCTCTTAGATAGATTAGGGACTTTTAACTTGCTAGAATCTGATTCATTCTTCAGGGAAGATTTAATTTCTTTCTAGTACTATGGTTATACTCCAGGCAGAGCTCATGTGCTAGGATGGACTTCAGAACAGCAGCATATCCAAAGTGGAATCACGCCTCTCACAGAGGCACTGCACACACAAAGGTCACGGCTAGCCTCTTCCTAGCCTTTTGTAATGTGTGGCATCAGAAGCAAGTTTGATACTTTGTTACCCTGTTGATGTGTTGGTTCTTCATGAGGGATAAGACTACATGCTTATATTTCTCTTTTAGTATGTAAACATTCTCTAAAAATGCGTAACAATTTCTAAATTGTAGAGCATAACAATTTCTAAAGGGAATAGAATGCCAGGATTTGAAATATGTACCTTCTTTCACCTGGTTTAACATTAAATAATTTTCCTATGAGGTTCTTATTGATGTTCTTCTGATAAACCAAACCATAACTACCTCAAATGTTGGTCATCTTAGTTGGATGGTCCTGTTTTTCCCAGAATTATGCTGGAAATGATTTACAGAAACCATAGATGTGAACATGGATCACATCCTCCTAAAGAGAAAAATACATTTAACTGATGTGATAAACTTCATGATCACTGCAAATCAATCCCTCATTTCTTACACTTTTTTAAGGACACAAAGCAGGATGATGACTGAATCTTGGATTGCGGGGTGAAGAGGAGTGCAGATTAAGTTCCAGTTTTCTCTTAACACGTGCCAAGCCCAGGAGCAGTGATTCCCTGTGGATACAGATTTTGCTTTGTCTTTGTCGATTACCCCAAGCTTTTCTTCTGGGTATATCTTTCACTATCCATTATTCAACTTTAGCTCTGCTTCTGATTATGTTTTAGGCTTTAGTATATTATCTAAAGTTTGGCTTTTGTTGTGGATGATGTGAGCTTCATGTGTCTTAAAATCTACTACAAGCATTACCTGACATGGTGATCTGCAAGTAGTGGGCACCCAATAAATATTTGTTGAATTTAATTAAATGAAATTGAACAGTATTTGGCCATGTGTATATTTATATCATGGTTTACCAAATCTATTTAGTGCTCCATATATATATATAATGTATATTTTAATGACTATAATATGTAATAAAGTTTATATCATGTTGGTGCATATCATTATAGAAATCATTTTCTAAAGGAGTGAATTCTAAGTTTTAGGAGAAAAATGCAATTTATTTTCAGACTCCCAAAGTAAGAATTAATATATCATGCTGAGAAAATAGTGACTATTTTGAAGTATGCTACTTTCCTTTCAGAAATACTGAATACACATTTCTGTTATTAAACTATTTGATTACTAATTCAAATCATGTGGCAATTATAAGTCTTCTAAAATGCTATCATTTGTAACTGTATCCCCTGTATTAAATCTCATTAACCACAGGCTGCTGTTATAGAAAGCTGCAGTGTTTCACACTGAGCTGTTATATTAGTTCAGACTAAATGTTGGTAGCTCCAACCACATCCAAGAATAAATCTGGAAACACTCTGCTGGGGTACTACTGCTAAAGCCCTTCTTGGCCTTCTATTCTCAGCAATGAGCTCCCTTTCCTTAGCTTAGAAGAATGTGATTATATCCAGGACATCATGTTCAGAAAACTTAGTTTAATTTCAGCATAGAATGCATTACTATTGGAATAATTGGCCTCTAGTTCTTAAATGTCTCTGATAACTTATTGATATCTATCTTTATAAAAGAGCGCAACTACTTTTGTGTAAAAATGTTTGCCTTTAAATTTAGTATTTCATATCAGCACATCGATGTATGTATAAATGTTCCATGTTAATGTGTACAAGAATCTGTAATAAATTATTTTTTTCACCTGTCTCTATACAGTTTTTATTTCAATAAAAATGATGTTAACATTATTTTTCATTTTATTAATGCCATTTTTCATAAATACATTTTACAATTTTGCCTGTTGCAAACTTTAAATTAATTTTTATTTGCTATCATTATAAATTTTCAGACTCCTCATAAACAGCATATTCTTAACTTCTGTATTTCTTTTTTAGACCAACAAAGTGACAGGAAATAAAGACTGGACATGGAAGGTGAAACAGTTAAATACTGAATGTCATCAGCTTACTTAAAGTGCTCTGAATCATTTAGGGATAATAGATATGTATACAAGTAATTAAAATGTGTGATATTCATAATGAAGAAATATGTTCAAATACAGGAAGAATAGAGAAAGAGTAACTTGAGAGAAGAGGGGTGAAGTGGGGATAGTTGTTATGCCTGTTTTGGGGGGAGATTTAGGAATACTCAGAAACCCATGACACCGTCATCTTCCCAGAATCCTACATATATTTATTTAGCATCTACTTTTGGTAGGCACTGCTTAAGGTGTTTGAGACGTACCATTGAACAAAACCCTGTTTTTGAATACCTCATATTCCAATTTTTACATCTTGCATGTTTTAAAATCTCTATTTTATTCTGCCGACACTCTGCTAGTCCAGGCGCTCATCATCTGCAACCTGAACAGTTGCAAGATCTTCCCTTTAAATCTGCTTCTTATCTTTGCCCTCTCTGTTCCACCCTCTCACATTGCTGCCAAAGTGGTCTTTTACAAATCCAAATTGTTCTCTTGCCTACAGTCACTTTAATGCTATTCATCATCTGCACACCTTAGCAAAGCATGCAAAAATTGTCACCTTTACCAGCCTTATCTGCTAGTTGCTACCTTTATAGTTGTATGCTTTGCTCTGTCTGAATACCCTCTACCCCATACCCTGCTGCAAATTCATTTCTCGCGAAGACTCAGCTCAATGTCCTCTTATTGGAGGTTTCCCTGTTAGGCAAGTTCAGCTTCCTCTATTGTTCCAGGATTGTTACAATGGTTCACACATTACCTGTTTATATATAGGATTCCTTATTAGGCTTTAAGTTTCTTATGGCAAAAATAGTTCCTCTTTCCGCAGATAGTCCTTGAACCTTCCACCAAATAGGCACTTGACAAATATTCATTGAACAAAGGAATGGAGGGAGCAGTCTCTTAGAGCAGTGGGGCTAAAAGCCAGATTTGAAGGGAATGAGGAATAATAAATGAGATTACAGAAAAGAGGAGGCACAAAAATGCCACTGTTAAATTTGTGCTTAGAGAAAATCATGCTAACATTGGTGCAGGGGCTGATTTAGAGGGAAAGAGCCTGGTTTAAGGGTGGCATTAGGAGGCTGCTGTATTTCATGCATAGGTCTGCTTCAAGGTGATCGCAGGGCAGGAGGCTAATTGAAGAGCAGTCAAGATTCACATTAAAAGTGAATAATAACTTACGTGCCAAAGGGGATGAGAAGAAGGTTAGGGCCATGTAGAAGGCTTCTGGCTTCATTAGTAGGAAGCTGATAGTTCCCTTACATATGGTGGAAGATATAGAAGGTAAGTGAGCTTAGGGGAAAGGTACCTAATATCAGGCATGGCTTTGAAGCTCTGGCGAAATACATTTTTAAAAGACAATTATTTTCAGTAGCATTAATGTGTAGAGAGAATAGAACTTTTTTTTTTTTTTCCCAAGTTGGACCAAACTGCTTTGAATTTCCAAACAACCCATTACTAGCTCCATGGTATTGGTAAAGTCGCTTAACTTTTGTGTAACCCAGTTAGGTCATTGTAAAAACAGGGATTATGATAACCACTCACTAGAGTTGTGGTCTGATCAAGTTGAAATACGAAGAAATCAGAGTTGGAATTTTGGCTTGCCCTTTCAGGAAGACTAGAAAGGTAATCTAAGAAATGCAAATTTACCGTTGGTAACAGACATTGTTATAATTGAATCATGGACAGCATATGTCATGAAGAAACAGGAGGTCAAAAAGAAAAATCAGTGAACACATTATGTTTGCCAATCCTTGAAACAAACCCAATGAAAACCACCAAAAAATTAGAGCCAAATGTTGTGAAAAGATAACAGTTTATCAACTGGCACTGAATTATTTTAAGCTGTAACAATTTAATACCAATTTAAAGACATATTTTTAAATCATAAATATTACATATTTATGTACTTATTATATATTATTACATATCATATATATTCCAGCACTAATTTATAATTTCACTCAGTTTAAATCTGTATTTGATTCACCAAATGATATGTTCTATTTTCCTTGTCATTGAAGGGAAAACTAATTTGCTTACCTCCCTCATAGGTTTCTTTTTTATTTTTATTTTTCTACCACCCTCACCAATGGCTTGTAGAACCTCTAGAGGGCAGCAGAGAATGCCGTTTGTAATTGAAGTCTGGAAAAGAAGTGAAAGGACACCGATTCTCTCACAGGAGAATTCATCTTCCTGTCCCCCAGCTGTCACTTCCTGTGTGCAACCTTGAATTCACTCCTTCCACTCTTCCTCAAGCTCAGAGGAATACAATAAAAATAGTTATTTCCGCACATTATGACCATTCTTATAGCATGAAATCTATCCACACGTATCTTGTTCGGAAATGTCACCCAAATATTTCCTGCTAATTCTGCAGGAAGCTAAAACATTTACTACAACAAACCATTTGTAATAGGAACAATTGTCTTGTACTATATTTTTAGAAAGAAGCTAAGTTGCATGTAGCTCATGTTAAAAGTTATTAAATACAGATAGGATGCTATTTACTTATAAGGATAAAATTGGGGGGAAAAAATCCAATAATTTTATAATAAAAAATGCATTTGTAATTCTTCCTTGCTACTTCTACAGTATCAGAGAGGAGAAATATAGTGCAGATTAACAAAACAAAAATTAACAAAAAACAAAACACTGAACAGAGAATCAAGAGCCTGAGTCCAATTCTGGTAAGGAACCCTTGTGGTCTTTAAAAGTCACTTAACTTTACAACTCAGTTACCCAGTCTGAAAAAAAGGAACTGGATACAGTGATACTCAAAGTTAATTACTGCTCCAAATTTCTATCATTTTGTTGGTAACAATTTCAGGGTTTTTCTCTCAGAGGCATTCTAACCAAAGCGACTCCATCTTTACAGAGGCTGGGTAAAATGAGACTGAGACCTGCTGGGCTGCACTCCCAGGAGATTGGGCATCCTTAGTCACAAAATGTCTATAGTTAAGAGAATAGGTTAATAACGTTTACCAAATGGACCCAGGACTTAACAGACCCAGGAAATGTCCAGATGTCCAAATATCTTCGGAACAGAAGCATTCTTAAATTAATACATTTTGCTTTAAAGATAATAATAAAGATTCTTGTAGAAGACAGTAAACAAAGATTAAGCTGATAAAACATCATGCAGTAAAGAAACAAGTCAAAACCCACCAAAGCCAAGATGGCAATGAAAGACATGTCCAGTCATCTTCACTGCTTGTTATATGTTAATTATAACAAATTAGTATGTTAAAAGACATTCCCACTAGCACCGTTGCAGTTTACAAATACCATGACAATATCGGAAGTTACTCTATATGGTTTGAAAAGAGGAGTAACTCCTGGGAATTCTTTGAAAACTCATGAATATTCCACCCCTTGTTTAGCATTTAATCCAGAAATAACAGTAAGTTTACTCAGTCCATCAGTCATGCCACTGCTCTATGGAGTAGCCATTCTTTTACTCCTTTTCTTTCTTAATAAACCTGTTTTCATTTTACTCTGTGGACTCACCCCAAATTCTTTCTTGCACGACATCCAAGAACCCTCTCTTGCAGTCTGGATGAAGACCCTTTTCCAGTAACTCTTGTGCTAGGACTTTGGCCTGAACCTGTTTGGAATACAGTCTAAAGTTTTGACAACCTAGTCATGTTGAGTAGATCAACTAAAAGACTGAAAAGCTGATTTCTAATAAATAAGCAAACCTGAGGCAAACACCTGGGGAGGGCTTTTAACCCCAAGCTAAAATCAAAATGACTGAGTCCTGATTAGTGTATAAGAGTATTAATGTATGTATTTCTACTAAAAATGTGCCCTATAATATTTAATTATATTAGCTAAATTTAAGTGTTTAATAAACAGTCACATTTTTGATGACCTGAAAACAAGGAGAGAGGATTTGTCTCTATTTCAATTATACGTCTTCACACAATTGCTGTGGTACAGTCTACCCCAAATAGGACTTAAATATAGGGGCCGCATGTGGTGGTTCACTCCTGTAAACCGAGCACTTTGGGAGGCCAAGGTGCACAAATCACTTGAGGTTGGGGGTTTGAAACCAGCCTGGCCAACATGGTGTAAACCTGTCTCTACTAAATACAAAGATTATCCAGTTGTTGTGGCGGGCACCTGTGATCCCAGATGCTCAGAAGGCTGAGGCAGGAGAATCACTTGAGCCTGGGATGTGAGCCAAGATGACACCACTGCACTCCAGCCTGGGCGTCAGAGCAAGATTCTGTCTCAAAAAAAAAAAAAAAAAAAAAAAATTGAGGCTAGGAAGTGTCAGTGAGTGTTATATATCGGTTAGGGTTTTTTAAATATTATTCTTATGAAATTTCCTTCCTGATTATGCAAAGTAGTAACCACAGTTGCTTACCAAACAGTTTGAGATCATTAGGGAGAAAGGAGTCACATAAAAGTAAAAGATTAACTTACAAAACACTTTTAACCTGTTGTAAATACTGTCCCTTTTGTGATTTTCCACATCACATGAATAAATTTTAATATGTTAATAATTTTTATATACCCATGAATATAATGCCATCATATTGGTCTGGACAACGGCACCTAAATCTGACACTGTAACTACATATAATTTTGGACACATTAGCACAAATAACATAAAGAGACTTTGTTTATTTTTGTGTAAAACCATTACAGTCCAAGGCTGGCGAGGGTGAAACCAGCCACCTAGTCCTCTGCTCCCGGGCACCCGGGGCTCTGAGGGTGGGGGACAGGGGCGCTCCTGAGGAGTTTGTGTCCTGGAATCCGAGATTAGGCGAGGGCAAGGCCTGAAGAAAAATAAAGTCTCAGGAAATATGTAGATTTCGAATCGATCTGACATAAAAGCCTAGTGGCCTGTCCAAAGAAGCTGCTAGCTGGACGCGTTAGAGGCAGGAAGCATTTTGAAGTTAGCTGTGATTGGCATCTGAAGCCTTTTGCACAGTGCCAGTTTGTGTGTGCAGTGATGGTTTTGGCACCTGTTCAATAATTGTGTATCCTCAGTTGTAAGTATTGGACAGGATATTGAATAATGGGTGGTTGCAATTCCTTAATATATTAGTATAACTATTCTTTCCTCTAAAGCACAGTGTTTTTAAGTCTGTTTAGAAAACTGCAAGGGTCTAATGGGAATACAATGTGAGGCCCAAATGTAAGTCACATATGACATGTGGATTTTTAAATGTGAAAATTTTTATGAACCACACTTCAAAAAAGTAGAAAGAAACCAGTAACATTGACTTTAATAATGTTTTATTTAGCCCAGAATATGCAAAATATTATCATTTTACATGTAATACATTTAAAATCATTAATTAAATACTTTACATTCTTTATTTCGTCCCAACTCTTTAAAATCAGTGTGTATTTTACATTTGGCAGCATATCTAACTTCAGACCAGCCACATTTCAAGTGCTCGGTGGTCTCATGAAGCTAGTGGCTATCATATTGGACAGTGCAGGTCTAGATATACAGGCTATTGATTGGATCTTTCATTCAAAACAATCGTCTTTGATACTTGATTGTTGTGTTTCCTCCTTACCAGAAAATTAGACCAACCTTGTTATTTATAAAACCCAAACAAGTAGCTGAGTAGTTGAAGTAGTTATTAAATTAAGAAAAAAGAGTATATGCAGGTTTATACTTTTTATTCTGTTTTATAAGATGTAGTTCTGAATAGAATGTTTCTTTTGAACTTTAATATTCTATATACTACAACATAATATAAATGGTGCTAAAAAGAGTAATAGAAGAAAATGAATTCTACATGAGGTATTTCTCTAATAACATTTACATAAAAGAAATTGTACTATTTTATAATTTGTTAACATTGGCAACTTCATGATTTGAGAAGATAAAGGATATTACATTTTCACCTGACAATTCTTTTGCTCTTCTGCAATCTTTTAATGAGAAGCAATTATAAAGCACTAAGAAGCACCTATTATCTTTTGACAAAGTTAAGACTCTTTATAAAGACCTAGTTCATCAGTCAGTTACCACCCACCTCATATTTCTTTTTTTCATTTGTATTCCTGTTAAAGATTGTTCTTTTCCTGTCAACCCAACTTACTTATTTGCACTTGCCAGTAATATTACCAAAGTATTAACTAAAAGAGAATTATGCAAAAGATGACTACCAAAAGATTTGTACCCTTGAAGACATATGAACAATTTTTACTAGATGTGTGCTCGATAAAGTATATCGAAATGATCAGAACCCTTCAGACCTCAGGAGGAGCAAATGTTCCTATCACACTGACCATACGTTCTTTTGTGAATTTACCAAAAGTTCTTCCTGATTCATGAACATTTGAAATTCAAAATTCATTGTATACAGCTTGCTGGATTTCTTGGCATGTAAGGCATTTTTACAAAGAGTTCATTTAAAGATAGTGTTAATACTATAATAAAAGTTATAAAACTTGCTTTTAAAACATATATTTGATTAAATAGTGTGCTGTATTATAACTGACCATTAAACACTAGGCATGAGAGTTGAGATCCCTGCTGCTCCTCAGGGTCACAACTACCAGCATGGTGATCAGGGAGCAATCCTACAATTACTACAAGCTGAATGGTGATTTGAACGTTTTACGTGTTTAATCCTTGTAGTAATTTTTTACATATATACTCTTATTGTCACCTCCATTTTACTCATGAGGAAACTGGAGCACATAAAGTTTGGGGAACTGCTCAAATATTAAACATAGAGTGAGTGGGTAAAGCCCATATCCATACCCAGATGAATGGATTCCAGAGCCCAAGCTTCCAACCAGGATACTCAGATGTATCTCACAACACATTAAGCAAGCAACTGGCAAGTGATATACATCTGATGGGATTTTTAACATCAGACGAGTGTGCGTCAGGTAACAAAGTTCTAGTCAGGCAAGCAGGCAAGCAGTGTGAAGAAGATATGGCAGGTGGTATTGACGTAAACTTTACGACTAACTCTGAAGAAAAAGATGTGGACGCCTAGGGCACAAGCAGTAGGGGCTGAAGCAGGGAAGGTGAGCACGCTCCCCGAAGGATGGATTATAAGACAGCAATTATAAAGGCTACACCAGGAGAACACATTTGTTGTACAGGAGGAAAGACATCTTACTACTAATTCACCCCTCTATATATAAAAGGCTTACATTCTTCCTCCTGAAACCCAGATTAGTTCTAGAGTTTTCAGATGTCAAGGTTGAACTCCCAACAGCAAACCCTGATGGCTGCACAAGTAGGGAAAGGATGCCCTTGACTGTATCCTTCCATTAAGGCATCTGCTAAGACAGCAGACTTGCTGGATATGGAGGCAACCCTCCATGAAGGTAGTCAGCCTCACTGCCACCATGAATAGCTTTATAATCTTATTTGTATGGGCTTCTAAGCAAGGGAATTTGGGGCAGGGAGGGAGCTCTTTCTAAGGCTTATAACAGGTTCTTCCAGAAACATGAGGACATTCTTCAGCTTTCCCAATCTAAGTTAGCTCTGTGTTTCCATAGTATCTGAGTATAAGACCATTGCTATTACTCTCTCTGTTATAATTTTAACAATTTACATTAAATCATTAAAGATAATTTAATGTAAGAAAAATGTCTTCTTGTCAAATAGACTCTGGAAGAAGTCAGGTCAGAGACTGCACATCCACTCATGAGCCCCGGCAGCCAGTTCCAGAGCCTTACCACACAGTAGGGGTTCAGAATTGTCGGGTGTCCTTCCTCCAAATACTGGAGAACAGTTGGCGAGGAAGAATGGCATTTGTACAACGTGTAACTATCTGTTTTCCACTTGATGGTTGTTCTTTGCATTGGGTGCAGATTTATTTATTGGAATGGCCTTCCTATCACATACATGTACACATCCATGGCTGATATCATATTGTAGTTTTTAACAAAGGATTGTTGAATTTTGAAAGATAGTATCAGAAGGGAATAGCTGTGTAGAATATAAAACACTTGATTAAAAATTCCTCTGCCTGTAATCCCAGGAATTTGGGAGGCCGAGGAGGGCCAAGAGATCGAGACCATCCTGGCCAGCATGGTGAAACCCCGTCTCTACTAAAAACACAAAAATTAGCTGGTGTGGTGGCGGATAGTTCCAGCTACTCGAGAGGCTGAGGCAGGACAATTGCTTGAGCCTGGGAGGCCGAGGTTGCAGTGAGATCGTGCTACTGCCCTCCAGCCTAGTGACAAAATGAGACTCCATTTCAAAAAGAAAGAAAAAATTCTTCTCAAGTTTCTAAATTCCCCCGCTATATTCAATCACATGGAGTCTCAGTGCCAGCCAAAGGACACCTCAGCAAGGAGTCTTTTCCATCTTCACTCTTCACCAAGTTCCATCGCCTCTAAATCCGTCTTAGCCTACCTAGAGGTATCGTCACTTTTCTTGCATTATTGATGTCTAGAACATATCACAATTTATTATGAAGTTGAGGGAATAATTTTTAAATTGTTAAAATTACACTTACTATCAAATAATAAAACATTGTTGATATATTTGAAGACATCTCAGAATTCAAGCATAATGTATGCACTTTCTTCTAAATGGTGCCATAAAAGAGAATGTGATTTGCAGATATCTGCCATAAGTAACAACCACTCTAAGTGAAAAGGAAAAGTATCTTGCCCCCGGTTTTCACGTAGTCTTTTAGGAATTACACATTATTTATATGGGATTGTATGTTTATCCACATTTTAATGACTAGATTTAATTGATTTAAAATTACTATCAATATATTATGTTAATCATTAAAATATCATTACATCATTAAAGATCATTTAGAAAGTTTTGCTCCTTTTAAAATTAAAGCATAAATTAAGCTGAATAACAGCAAGAAAAAAATCAATATTTTACCATCACCGACACCATTGAATAATACTGTTTCCATGATTGAAAAAGCATCATTTTCCCAAGTATAAGTTATTTATGCTGCCAAATTATACTAAAAACAAATATCAAATGTCACCAAAATATAAAATCTTCATCCATTCTCCTATATCAGATTGCAAGAGAAGAAAGGACCTGATTTACTTGGTGATTCGTACAAATCTGATTTCAGCAGTAAAATTAATAATGACCGTATTGGATTATAACTCATATTATTAAGAAAACTTCCTGAACTCATAAGTATGTAAGTAAATGACTGAAATGATAAATAAATGAGGGAGAAAGATCAACTCTTCCTTACAGAATGATTTCAATAAAAGTAATTATGGACAGAGCAGTACTTGGGGTGAGGGAAAGAGAGAATTTGGAGAGTTGGAGTAATGGATCTAAGATGGAGTGAAATTAACCAATAGGTACTTAGAACTAAACTATTCTATATCTTTGTGAGATTCCTTTTACCATAAAAAGTGGTTTGTGTATTTAAAAATGGTTCTCTGTTACACCATCCTTAGTAAAATAGAAAAGTTTCTTTTTCTCAAGGTATTCTCAGGTAATAACGCCATGCTTGTAGTTATAGTTTCTTCCCCAGTTTATATTTTTGTGAAAAAGATCACACAATATTGAGTACTCCTTTTTTTTACTCAATATCATAGTTCGGCATTTTTCCACATAGTAAGAATTTTCATAGAGTAAATTTGTAATGTTCACATAAAATTTCATCCTGTAGCTGGACCATGATTTTCTCAACCATTTTAGCATAGCCAGACATGGACACTCGAAAGCTAAGGATGGACTGGGTAGAGAGATAGAGCCCATTTTTCTTGTGAGTTTCAGTTGCCTAGGTGGAACAACTCTAATACACAGAAGCAAGACCTACTTGTTCATTCAACATATATTAATTTAGCTCCCACAATGTGCCAGACTCTTATCTAAGAGCATGGGTCAGATCAATGGAAAATAAAAAAAGCTCCTTGCCTTCAGAAGGCTTACTTTCTAACAGAGAGAGACAGAAAATACACTATAAATGCATTAGGTTAGTGCTAAAGCAATTGGTTTTTTGCCATTAAAAGTAATTTGCACAACCTAATAATATAAAAGTAAATTAAATGATAGAGGATGATGCATTCTATGTAGAAACAAATAAGAACAGAGGACGGGTGATCAGGAGTGCAAGGATGGGGCGAGGCTAATTGCAATTTGGAAATTGGGCACTGGGGCTGGCTTCAATGAAGGATGAAGGTGATGAGTGAGCAAACACTGAAATGCTGTGAGGTAGGTATTGCAACTACTTGAAAGAAAAGCAGCTCAGGGAAAAACTGCCAATATTTGGGCTCATGACAGGTTCCAGTCACTTGTGTTCCAGAAACCAAAAGAAGAGTATACCAAGAGCATCCAAGCCTTTTAGTACCTACTAGTTTAGTTTTAAGAAAGAAAATGTATGTCCCAGGGAAACTGCTGGTTCATAGTTATCCCTCAATCCAATGTAATAGGCAGATATTTGAAATACTCTACATACACTGCTATTCTCAACCATGAAACTTTTTTATGCCTTTTGCAGTTGTCTGCTCCGTGCCTCCTCGTAATGGTTTTTGATGACTATGCATTATTTCATCATATAGCTTATCCACAATTTTTAAATAATGCTTCTTTTGTTGGATATTTGGATTAATTCTAATTTTCCATTACGATAAGCAATGCTACAGTAATATCCTTGCTTATATAAATTATTTTTAAAGAATATGAAAATACTAAGAACTGGCCAGATGTGATGGCTCATGCCTGTAATCCCAGCAATTTAGAAGGCTGAGGCAGTAGAGTCGCTTGAGTCCACAGGTTCAAGGCTGCAGTGAGCTATGATCACACCCCTGCATTCCAGCCTGGGTGACAGAAAGGGACTCTGTCTCAAAAAATCCAAGAGCTCTATTTGCAGTTGACAAGTTGACAACACAGGAAAATGGACATACTCCTAAACTACTAATTTGTCTTTAACTATGTGAAGGATAATGTGGAAATACATGAAAAACACATTAAACATTATCAAGATATCCTTGAAATTTATTCTCTGAAAATAATATAAAACAGGCAAAACATTTTGTGATTAAGAATGTTCATTGCAGTATGATTTGTAATATTAAAAAATGAAAACAAATTTAGCATAAAAAACTGTTAAATAAATTAGTGATATATCTACATATATTTTGAATTATATGGAAAAATTCTCGTAGGTAGTAAATTGTGTGTACAATATTGTATACATGTTGTATATTATGATTTTTATGGTGTATTTATATTTTTTGGTGTATTTGGTGGTGGGACATTTGTTTTTATAAACACTTTGAAATACACTTGTAATAGATATATAAGTATTCTGTTAACGTACACAATATTTTTTATTTTACACAATATTTGTTATTTTAATTCCATTTGTTTTGTAATGTTTATTATGGTTAAGCATTTACTAATGAATTGGTGTCCCGAGGGGATTTTTCTTCTTTGTCTTGTAGACTTTTTGACCACTTTTGACCAAATAGAGTTATATATTCTGTGTATTAGAGATATTTGTGCAGGTAATTCTTTGTCCCCAGCATGTCCAGATCTCTAAGCTTGATTTTTTTCTACATTTGTCTATATTATACCTATAAGACCATGCATCATGCAACTGTGTGTCCTTCCCTTCTCCAAATCATGTTTATAATGAGTGCTTACAGACACCTTTAAGAGAATCATGCACAAGACAACAATCATGCAATTTCCAACGTAGGGGTAGCTACTTGGTTTTCTTCCTTCCTCTCTTTTCTTTTTATTCTCTCTCTTTTTATCTCTCTCTTTCTCTTTTTTTTTCTGTTATCTTTCCCTTGTTTGCTGTATATTTTCATATCTCTATGTTATTTTAATCTAAATTTTGTGGCTTAAAATAGCGTATTCATCTGGGTGCTGCTTCTGTTCTATATAGCCTGGCTAGAGTCAGTCGTTCAGCTATATTTAGCTGGCAACTGTCCAAGAAGACTTTAGCCATTTGTTAAATATCTCAGTACTCCCCCATGTGACCTTTTTAACTGTATGTGACCTAAACGTGGCAGCTGGATCCACGTTGATATTTCAAAGGGACAAGTCCCTAAATGCAAGCTCTTAATGAGCCTCTACATTACATTTGACCCACTTGGTCAAAAACAATCACAATGCCAAGCCCAATGTGTAAGAGGACTACCAAAGGGTATGAATGATGGGAGGTATGGTTCATTGGGCATCATCAATTTAACAGTCTACAAAATAATATTTTTTACTAATGGACCCCAGAATGTGCCCAACTCCCAATGTTGTGATGTACATGTCTCTTCATGTTTTTCTGCAAGAATTCTTGCTAGGAATGGCTGAAGTCTTCTTGGACAGTTGCCAGCTAAATATGTTTGAATGTGTGACTCTAGCCAAGGCTATATGGAACAGAAGCACCTTCCTGACCACCTCATTCAAGAAATTGCAGTAGCTCTTTCTTAATTTGTGGTAGGGTGAAGATCTTGGATAAGAATTCAAAAATTCCTATAATCTGTTCATTCTCTTTTGATCCAAAAGGACTTCTGATTACTCAATTTAATTCCCCTTCCAATTCTTCTAAGCTGATCTTCTTGCTGTTTTGCAAACGTACTATTCAGACACAAGTCTGCTGCTGCCAGCATTTGCTTTCAAGCTTCCTTCTCTTTATTTATCCAAGTTCTAACAATCCAGTCTACAGGATTCAACTGTTTTGAGAAACCCAAAAACTTTGGTAATTATTTCTCTTATCTTCTCTAAACTAATTTTTACAATAAACAGTCTGAAAATAAATCATGTATTGCTTTTCTTTTAATTTTCTTTCTTCTTTGTAAAAAAAAATTTTAATGTGAGGGCTTGATTCCCAAGTAGAATTCAAGAGAAAGAAACAAGGATGTAGTACATTTCTGTTGTAAGCAATTACCCTTTGAATAAAGTGCATAGCAGGATAAGGGACATAACCTGAAGGTGGCTTTGACTTGTCGTTAATGGCAGAGAGAGAAGACAGCTAAGGATGCCCCAGCAAAACCTCCACCTTCAAGCCTAAAACAGCCTAAAGGCTGAAAAACCAGACTGCTGGCCTGCCCTTTGTCGCCTGACTCTTTCTGAATAATGCCCACCTGGGCACTGGGAAGACAGGGTGGAGCCTCGGGACGTTTGCGCGACTTTTGCAGAGGTGGGGAGCCTGGCTTCTCTTGTTCCTGGGTAGTGACCTGGATTCAATCTGTGAGATGTGGGTCTGCTAACTGGAACCCCTCTTGCTTTGCTGAGAGTCTTTTTTCCTTTTCGCCCAGTGAATTTCATTCTCCCTTCATCCTTCAAAGTGTCTACATGTCTAACTTTTCCTGGGTGTGTGACAAGGATTTTTTCTACAGCATTAATAAAGGCAGAAACTCTGCCAGAGATTTAGAAAAATATGTTAATTTATTCAAGACATCTTAGTGGTAACTGACAGAAACATGTATAACCAAATTGTATGCTGTGTTTTGTTAGCCTATGAATTTCTAAACGTCATTTAAAATTGACATTTGAATCATTTGAGTTATTTTTTAAATTTACTTACAGTCTTCTTCCTGCAGGTATTTAATTAGTGCAGATGTATAAACTCTGATGAAATAATATATTTGCATAAAAGTTGCTGGACACTATTATAGGAGTAATTACTGAACCAGTTTTGGAAATTATTGTGCAACTTTAGCAGTGCTTAATGTTTTCTCATTTGTTCTTTACTCCTACTTCTGACTCTGGTAAAATTTACCTCAGTTGATTCTAATGAAAATTTGAGATACAAATCTCTTCTCATCTGACTTATATTCCTCCCATTTCCCATCCTTTACTCTGATTTTGGATATAGGCATTCCATTGAGACCCTTTTAATTCTTGCTAAATCTTGAAACTTTAAAGGAAACTTCCTATCACTTTAAATCTAAAGGTAATGTCTTACATGTCAACATTCACTCTTTCTTTAGATGAACAGTGAAGGTCTACTAGGCTTTCAGAATGTTAGCAATGGGATGACTTAGTAAGATAAGCAGCAAAGTAGATTTAATAGTCCTTAAATTAGGCATCTTTTCTAAAGTTGGCCATTTATTTCTTGCTGACTGCATACATTTATTTGTTTTCTGAATTATTTCAAATATTTGTTCTTTTCTCTGTTCATGATTTTTAAAAAGTTCATAAACCTCTGAGGATCACTATTCACAGAAAAATATTTAAAACATAATTCATTCTCCAACATTTATCAGGAATCTATTCTTATTTAGAATACTCTTCCCAGTAACCGTGACATTTGCTGTGATTACTCTTCCTACACCACAGCAAAGCAAACAGTATAAGAAGCTGGTCAATATCTGTGTTAGGTAGATTGGCCAATCTGAAAGTCATGCAATATACCCTCCATCATGTTACAGGGGATAAAGTTTAAGTGTGACTGCCCATTCATCCTGTTGACTCTTTTGGCATCACAGTTTCTGTAGCGGGTTTACTATCTTCTGAATCCAGTCAGAATTACACAGATACCTAGTTATCTTTCAGCTGCAGCTTCTTCCTACTTTCCCATCATTTCCTCTTCTCTAAAATATCTCAAATTCCATCCTGCCCTTCAGTGCCTACTTAACTCTTAAAGCAAAAAGCACAAATTAGTTTGGAAAAATTTTTTAAAGTCTCACAAGATAATGAGGAATTTCTGAATTTCAGTTTGACAGTATATAGTCAAGGTAAAGATTCATCTATCAAAAAATTTTATCAATTTCATTTCTAGGTAAATACCAAAAGGAAATGTATACAGAATTTTCTTGCCATATCTTTGTTATAAGCGGAAATTTGGAATTATGTAAATATACATTCATAGGAGAAAATCAATCAATCAATCATGGTATATGTATGGATGTAATTTTATGCAACAGTTTAATAAATCAGATCTTTATTTGTTAACATGAACGCAGTGTAAACAGGTAAAAGTGAAAAGTAGGTTTCAGACTAATGTACATACCATGATTTCATACACATAAAATCAGACGAAAATATGCCAAAATATAATGTTGGTTAAATCTGAATAGTGGTTATATGGCTGTTTATTTTATTACTTTCTTAAATTTTCCAAATTAAAAAAACAATGTTTAGTAACCAAAAAGAGAAAGTATTGATTGCATATTTTCAATTTTCTATGTTAATCTTTTTAAAAAATGCATTCAATTATCTAAGTTTACCTATTGACTTATTAATATTTTAATAATTTTCAGTAAAAATGTTAAGTACTACTTAAATGCTTTATTATGTTTACTCAGAAAAGAAATAGAGATTGAAGAAGCTGAGAGATAACTAATAGGGAAGGCATAACCTTCAACAATGGTAAAACTATAGATAATTCCCTGAAAGGGAATAATATTACTGAACAAGGGGAGGAATTAGGTGAAATATTGAGGAACACATCTTCATGGTAAGCTTGTGAAACAGAGAAAGAACTGGCCTAAATAAGTGTATTGGGAAAGGAGTTTAAAAATGATGCTGGCTATATAAAATACAGAGCTTATAAAAGATGATAAGAAATTAGTAAGTGTAAGATGACTTAAGAGAAATGTCATGATTCAAGGCATATTAAAGAGGCATTATTCTAGCACTATACTCCTATAAATTGTTGAGAAATATATTGTTGAGGGGTGATGTGATTTCCTAAGACACTTGTTAAATTCCAGGTATGAAGACATGGATTAAGATGTTCACAGTGGGAAAAGAGAGAAAATGTCCAAGGAGAAATGATGGCATTTTGTGGTTAGAGATGGAATGCTCAGTCTCAGCAATGAAGAATCTACACCAAGGGTATAAGCACTCTCATGACCCCCACGAATAGCTTCTGATGTGCTGAGAACACTCTGCCCTCAGGATGTGCAGTCATGAAAGACAGTACTGAATCCCTCAATTCTGAGGTCTCTCCAGCTTTTCTCTGCTGCTGGCCATAGGAAGCCTCAGAGTGTGTGACTTGGTCTTATTATTTAGTGGAACTGTAGCTCAAATACTACATTGCTCAATAATCATTTTAAAATGAAGATGCAGGTGCCTTCTACTATTCAGAGTCCTGGGCCTGATTCTCATTTGTCTTGGATCTGAGCTAAGTCTACTCCTGAAAGTTTCTGAGTTCTAGAGGCAATGTGTGCTCAAGGCTGGAGGCAAGGCTGAAGAATCAATTTTTAGCCTTTACTACCATCGCTCAGCTATATATTCTCTTGGCATTTCCTATTATTCTTATTGTGGTAACTTCTACTATATTTCATGCACAGATATAGACATTCTGAAACGTGGATGACTGCCAGCTCTTGTATCGTCCAACGAGGTACAAGAATTTTCTCTCCAAAATACGCTAACCATGACCAAAAATTTCACAGGTCTTTTTGATAATTCTTTACCACTTAAACTACTTATTTCCTTCCTTTATCCATTTTTTGGCTGCCTTTGAGTAGGTTTTGGTAGGGGTATTTAACTGCAGATACAACTTTTCCAAACTTAAATTTATTTTTTCCTCAGCCAGTCACTCTCCATGGATATCCAGCAACAAGATTTTCAGGTACTTCCTTTCACAACACATCTTCATTCTAGGATTATTGTCTGCTCCTTTCATTTATATTTAGGTCTATAAGTAAAACCAGAACTCTTTTATTATGACACATAACTTCAGTGGAGAGATTAACCTTTTGCTTTATATACCACACCTCAGTTGATGCTATCATGTTATTTCCCAAACGTTCCGGCACAGATTTTCTATATAAAATGCATTTCCTGCTAGTATGGTAGTTACCAGAGGCCACCGCTCATGAAACTTCAGGTTCCATCTGCAATAGGGGGAGTATAACCATAACTCAGCCTTCAAGAAAGAAATTTTTTCAACCACACAAGATTCTAGGTGTATTAGTCCGTTATCACGCTGCTGATAAAGACATACCCGAGACTCGGAAAAAAGGAGGTTTCATTGGACTTACACTTCCACATGGCTTCAGAATCATGGTGGGAGGCAAAAGCACTTCTTCTTTTTTTTTTTTTTTTTTTTCTGAGACAGAGTCTTGCCCTGTTGCCCAGGCTGGAGTGCAGTGGCACGATCTCATCTCATTACCAGCCTGGCTAATTTTCGTATTTTTGTTCAGACGTCGTTTCACCATATTGGCCAGGATGGTCTCGATCTCCTGACCTTGTAATCTGCCTGCTTCCGCCTCTCAAAGTGCTGGGATTACAAGTGTAAACTACCGTGCCCAGCCAAAAGACACTTCTTACATGGCCTCAGCAAGAGAAAAAATGAGGAAGATACAAAAGCGGCAATCCCTGATAAAACCATCAGATCTTGTGAGACTTACTCACTACCGTGAGAACAGTATGGGGAAAACTGCCCCCGTGATTCAGATTATCTCCCACAGGGTCCGTCCCACAACACACGGGAATTATGGGAGCACAATTCAAGATGAGATTTGGGTGGGGCACAGAACCAAATCATATTACCAGGTATCATTGTGAAGCACTGTCTGCCTCCCAACCAATCGAATGTACAATGGGAAAAATCCCTTGTTCATTCTCAGCTCTCTGACCAGGAAATAGCAGTTACATGAGTGTCCTTACCAGAGAATCACTGACATTGTTTAGTCTGTACATAGTATTCCTACAAATGTACTCCTCTAGCCTGAGTCTCTATCATCTTGAACCACTCCCTCCCCACTTTTAAACACACTTTTTTTTCTTTTTTTCTTTTTTTTTGAGTTGGAGTCTTGCTCTCTTGCCCAAGATGGAGTGCAGTGGTGCGATCTCAGCTCACTGCAACTTCCGCCTTCCAGGTTCCAGCAATTCTCCTGCCTCAGCCTCCCGAGTAGCTGGAATTACAGGCACCCACCACCACACCTGACTAATTTTTTGTACTTTTAGTAGACACAGGTTTTCACCATGATGGCGAGGCTGGTCTCGAACTCCGGACCTCAGGTGATCCACCCGCCTCGGCCTCCCAAAGTGCTGGGATTGTAGGCGTGAGCCACAGCGCCCAGCCTAAATACACTTTTAAAACAAGTTTTCGGTTTACAAAAAAAAAAAAAAAAAGTGAAAAGTAGAAAGCTCCCTATACTCCCTCAACACCCCCCGCCACCCAGTTTCCCCTATTATTAACATCTTGCATTAATGTGGCACTTTTGCTGCAATCAATGAGCCAATACTGATACCTTATTACTAACTAAAGTCCATAGCTTACATTAGGATTCACTCTTCGCGTTGTACATTCTATGGATTTTGACAAATGCATAATGACATGTATCTAACATCAAACTATCACACTAGTTTCACTGCCCTAAAAATCCTGCGTGCTGCTTCTATTCATTTTTCTCTCCTTCCCTCAAGCTCCTGTCAATCCCTGATATTTCAGAATTCTTTATGGTTGCATAGTTTTGTCTCCCCTGGAATGCTGTATCGTTGGAATCATACGGTATGTAGCCTTTTCAGATTGGCATCTTTCACATAACAATCTGCCTTTAAGGTTCTTTCACATCTTTTCATGGCTTGATAGTCCATTTATTTTTATGTTGCTGCCCTTTTATTACAATCAAGATATTATTAAATCCTTCCTGGCTGAGGATACATGTTCTTTCCCAGGATGTTGGGAAGTGAATGCTCCATTAGTGTAGAAATATCTATTGTCCCTTGTATCTCTACATTATCTTTTCAGGCGGCTTCCAGTAATGCCAGGGTCCCTGGGTTCTTTATGAATATTCTGTGGGTGAATCACTAGTGATAAATGGCTATACAGACATATGAATATAATCAACATAACCTGAGGAAAAAAACGCAAATGATGATTCCAACCTGCTTTTCTTTTAGGTGGGTCATCAGGGCATACTGATTGATATGCTTTCTTCAAATAACTCAATCAGAGTTGTTTGGTTACCTTCAGAGTTTGCCTTCAGGTCACTTCTCCACTTCCAGGGAAAGCAAATCCAGGGTTTGTCTCAGTATGGATCCTGACCTATACCCCACCTTGAGAGAATTAAGAGTCTTAATTATCTGCTCTGAGGCGCTCTCTCAGGAAAAGAATAATAGCATCCTTTCCCATTTGTCATTTATGTGCTCTCTTCCCATCTCTCCGTTTCTCCCTTTCCATTTTCACCTGTCTTACCTCAGACTTGTCCTCTTCAGGTGAGACTTTTCTGGTTCAGTCATTCTGTCATCTACAGGCAAGTAGCAGAAACAGCTGTCCTTGAACGTCACCTTTAGTCCATTCTCAAGAAGGAGTACAGTTGGAAGGATAAAGATTATAGGACCGCTGCTACCAGAGGCAGTGGGCCAGCATTTCCAGCCAGTCCTCTGTCAGCCACATGATGTGGAGTCCTCACTCGCTTCATCTGTTCCATTAGGAATATTTACACTTTCTGAAGAATTGGCATAATGTTTGCATGGAGATTCTTCCCAGGATGCAGGACACACAGTAATCCTAGATCTGGTACAACTCGATGCAGTAAAATAAAATAATTGTTTTTTTTTTGAGACAGGGTTTTACTCTTGTTGCTCAGGCTGAAGTGCAATGGCACGATCTTGGCTCACCGCAACCTCTGCCTCCCAGGTTCAAGTGATTCTCCTCACTCAGCCTCCGGAGTAGCTGGGACTACAGGCGCCGCTCCATGCCCAGCTAACTTTGTATTTTTCGTAGAGACGGGGTTTCTCCATGTTGGTCAGGCTGGTCTTGAACCCCTGATCTCAGGTGATCCACCTGCCTTGGCCTCCCAAAGTGCTGGGATTACAGGTGCGAGCCACGGCACCTGGCCAAGAAGGATGTTTTGAGGTGAGAAAGAGATGCTCCTCAGACCTTCATCCCTAGATCCTAGAAACCTTTTTGAAGGTATTCCTCTGAGGGAATGTGCCGTCTTTCCGGGTCCGTGAGGGGCGTAGCTTTAAGGGCAAGAATTTCCCGATGCCATGCTCCCCTCCCATCTCTCTCCATCTGGGAAATTCAGTGGTTTATGTTTGAATTTCGCGGGCACGGGAAGAAACCAAAAGTCAGTCTCTAAGGAACTCCTCTCATTGGCCCAGGGTCCTGGAGAAGGTGGGGGTTCCTCCCGGGATAAAAGTCCGTGCTCCCCACCTGGGCAGGGTTTCCAACTTTCTGGAATCCTCTCCACACTCTTCCTGGAAGCCTTTCTCTTCTTCTCCTTTCCTTCTCTTTTCTCTACCTAAATAAAATCACCTTCCTGCAACAGTATTTTGAGTCCGATATTTTACTTTGGGGGCATACGGAGCAGCTGAAGCGGTCCCACCGCTTATTCTTTAAGAGGCTGGAAGTCAAGAACCCACAATATCCAAGAAGAAACCCGGTTACGCCTTCTTCACTGTCCCTCATATTCAGATAAGGTATTCACTCAGGAGTCAGCTCAGCTCTTCATGTCTCCAGCACATCCACATTTTAGGAAAGGTGTTTTGATTCCAGTGTGAGGATGGTAGGGGACATACTAATATACAATGTTGAGCTTCTCACCTCATGTTGGCACATACTAACAGCAGTGGCATGTCACCTTGTCAACAAAATGTGGTTGGTGGGAACCAAACTGATTGACAATCTGTTTTTCCAAATCTTCAAGGAGGCTTAAATTTTAATAATCTCCATTCTCAGCTAGTTAGCTCTTCCATGACATCAACCCCATTTTATCTCTTTCAAACAAAATACAGTTGCCCCTTGAACAACGTAGGTTTGAACCTCACTGCTCCACTGATACATGAATTTTCTTCCAGCTCCGCCACCCCTGAGATGGCAAGACCAATCCCTGCCCTTTCTCCTCCTCCTCAGCCTACTCAACCTGAAGAAGACAGGATGGAGAACGTCATAAGGATCCACGTCCACTTAATGAATAGTAAATGTGTTTTCTTCATGATTTTCTTAATAACGTTTTCTTTTCTCCAGCTCACTTTTTTGTAAGGATACAGTGTATAATATGTATAACATAGGAAGCATGTGTGAATTGACCGTTGGTGTTATTTGTAAGGCTTCCGGTCAACAGTAGGTTATTAGTAGTTAAGTTTGGGTGAGTCTATAATGATATGTGAACTTTCCACTGCACAGGGGCTTGGTGCTCCTAATCCTTGTATTGTTAAAGGGTCAACTGTACATGTATTTGTTGTTTTCTTAACACAGGAATATTGGAAGATAAATTAGTGAGCCATGTGCAATACTTAATGTTTCTTATAATATAGACTTCCTCAAGTTCAAAAAATAGGAGAGTTTTCTCTATTATACTCTGCTACTTGACCCACTTCATGTTAGATACAATGAAATTTGTGGAGTCCTTCTATGAATCACTGAAAATGCAAATTATTTCAAGATTTTTCAATATACTGAACAAAAGGGGAAAGAATAGTATCTTCTAGTTTAGCTTAAAGGGGTGTCCAACCTTTTGGCTTCCCTGAAAGACACTGAAAGAAGAATTGTCTTGGACCACTCATAAAATACACTAACACTAATGATAGCTGATGAGCTGGAAAAAAAAAAGATCCATGCATAATTTTCATGATCTCCACCACTACAGATAAGCAAAAAAGTTCTTATATTTAAAGAGTTGCACATGGGTATAACTAGAATCAATATTTGGATAAGTAGGCCAGGCACGCAGGCTCATAACCTATAATTCCAGTTATGAATTTGGGTGGCTGAGGTGGGTAAATCACTTGAGGTCAGGAGTTCGAGACCAGCCTGGCCAACATGGTGAAACCCCATCTCTACTAAAAATACAAAAATTAGCCAGGTGTGGTGGTGGGTGTCTGTAATCCCAGCTATTTGGGAGGCTGAGGTAGGAGAATTGTTTGAACCCAAGAGGCAGAGGTTGCAATGGTTGAGATCACACCACTACACTTTACCCCAGGCAAAAGAGCAAGATTCCATCTTAAAAAAAAAAAAAAATTGAATAAGTAGAGGAATTGTAATAAAGTCAGAAGCTGCATGCCACATCTGTGGGAGAATTTCTCCAGAGTATTTACCCAAGATTGGGATTCCTGAGTCATGAAATATTCATATCTAATGTTACTATCATCAAATTGCACTAGCCTCATTCCCATGGAATTAGCACTTGGTTATCATTAAGCTGGAAAACAATATTAAGACTTTTAGGAGTTATTCTCTTGTATCTGGAAGAAATTGCAATAGCACCGAGAATAAATTAGGGGATAGAATTCTTTGACTTGATTTTTTTTTTGTTTTCTTTATTTTTGATTTGATTATTATCTCTTAAATATGTTTGAGAAGTCCTCTAAAAGTCACCATTAATTGAATATTCTGAGAGACCAAAAGTAGATCTATTACCCGAGGGAAAGGGAAAACACTGAAACTTAAATTTCCTCTCTGGACTAAATATGTAAATAGAAGTACTTGGGAAAAAAATGAGAAAATGCCATGTACTTTCAACATAGTACAGATTTAATTTATTTTCAATTAGATTTATGTTAAGTACCACCTGTACAGGAAACATAAATTTCTGACTCTCCAATAGTCATTTACAATAGAAAACACCAAATAAAAGTGGGGGGGGGAAGTATGTTGAATCTTAGTGAAAATAAAAACTCTTTAAAAATTTATAAAGCATAAATTATACATATTTCTTGAATAATGAAATATTTTGTCTTTTCATATATAGTTTATTTATTGGGTCTAGTTTACATAGTCATAAAGAATGTCTTTTTTTCACTACACTGATAGTCATTCATTGAAAAAAATATATAAGATGTCTTTTATGTAATCTTGACTGTTCTAGGTGCAGGGAATACAAAGGTGAAAAAGATAGTGCCTATTTCTTTATTTCTAATATATGTATACATATACATACATACAGAGACAAACAGAAACATTTATAAAAAGATATATATCATTAATGGCTTTTATTGAACTCTCAAAACTATGGCAAAGTGACATAACAATGAATTAGTCATAATAAATCTGAAGGTATCATGAAGAGAAAAGCAAATTATTTTAGTCTAAGTGAACATTAGCACTCCTCTATCCTATTTTTATTTCCAAGATGCTGAGGTGGAGGGGTCCACTGGGTCATTTCAGGTATCTTCAGCAAAAAGAAAATGCATATCCAGTAGAAATTGGTGACTATGTATTCAATAATTTCTATGATTGTGATCAGACTGGCCCCACAAAATAGACCCAGCTGACCACCAAGTTCTGCTGTAATAAAACCAATTTTAAAAAATTGAATGTCATTATTTTTCATTAAAAGCAAATTGAACATTATTAGAAGTTAAATTAGTTGAAGCAAAACATAATCATAACTGATGAAGATAGGTTAATAGTATTATTTTAACATTTGATATGAATAAGGTAATAGCAATTGAGAATATCAAAGTAATATTCATACAAATCATCATAAAAAGCAGAGAAGAAAAGCAAACAAAATCTAATTCCAAACATATAACTCAAAGACTTTGGAGGACATAAAATCTAGGTAAATTCATTTGGGAGTCTAGATAATTACAAACTCATTTCTAGGTGTTAGATAAAGAGCAGAAACGTGCCATCCAGATGGTACTACTAGATGATGATGTTTTCCAGAAAATTAATTTCCAGGCAAGTTGTGACATCAAGTGTCAAAACTTTATTTCTTTTTATGGATTCATAATATTTCCTTTACCTAAAATATATTAACACAGCATTGCCTTTTTGATATTTTTAAATTTATATTTCCTGTTTGTGATTTTTTTATTGTGGTGAAATATATATGACATAAAATTTACCATTTTAACCATTTTTAAGCATACAGTACTATGGCATTAAGTACATTCACGTTCTTATGCAGCCATTCCATTATCTTCATCTATTCCCAGGACATTTTCATCTTCTCTAACTGAGACTCTGTATGCATTAAACTCTAACTCCTCATTCTTCCTCTCCTTGGCCCATGACAACCAGCATTTTACTTTCTGTCTCTCAATCTTGACTACTCCAGCAAGTGCTTTCACAAATAGATTAGGTTATCAATCATTATCTCATCGCCCTGGCCCTGGGCCATTCTTAGGACCATTCTGTTTTTGTAAAGTGTGATAATGAAGTATAGGCTTCTCCAAGAGCTTTGGTGAATTTGCATATTTCGTCCACATCCAGGGTCTCAGCTGCGATGTCTGACTGTCGTCACTTTTGCCTGAGTCTAAGGCCTTCTGTCTCCGACATGGATGTGGCTTCCTCTAAGAGGTGGTGAGATCTAGGAAACCGGCCATTATACTTATTACGGTCTGTGTGGGGAAAGCAAGTGAGCAGACCGTGGTTGTAAACGAAATGCCTAATTTTGCTTCCACAGGTTCTTCTTTTTAAGCCACTCTGGGGTGGAGCCCTGTTTGGAGGTATGAGGTGACATGAAACATTCTACAAGACTCACTTGATGAGGGATCTGAGGTACAGTTTGATGTGAGTGTGAGTATGAGATGAAATGCCACCAGCATTTTTTAATAAAAGTTCCTGTGAGTTTGTGTAGTGTTTTCTAGGGAGTGGAAATGTGTCAGATTTAAACAGCAGTTGAATGACAAGTTCAATTCATTCTTGTCCTTCACTGACAAGCTAAACCTTAAATATAAAGGAAAAAAAAAATGGATAAATTTTTTTTTAAACAAAAAGCAATTAAATAACACTCACCAAGTAACTCAGACACAGTCACTGCCTTTTGCTGCTGGGTTATCTTATAGTTTAGGTCACTATAATGAATTTCAATTTTTACAAGATTCTCCCTGGGGTTAAAAAAGTAGCGTTAATACAGCTTAAGATTGTCAGCATTACTTTTAATTCCCATCACATAAAAGTAATATTCATTTTTGTTTAAATACTACTTAATGTTAAACTGGACATATAATTGTTTTTAATATTAATCACGATTAGCAGGATTTAGAAGGCATTTTTGTCATGTGGTTTTTAAGAAAAAATAATTTTCCCCAATAATTTGTCTGCACCTCATTCCTGAGAAACTAGAAAAAGACATTAAATGTAAATATCTACTGAATAGACTAAAGTATTTACAAACATTTATACGTGTGTTTAATTTTCATTCAAATCTTGGTTCCGTCTTTTGTTACTTACATGACCCTCAAGAAATCACACTGGCTTTTTTGAGCCCTGGTTTCCTCATGAGTAGTCAGGATTTTAGAGTTGAGCTCATAGAGTTGTAGTGAGGTGAAATTAAATTATGTACATGCAAAATTGACACAGAACCATATTTTGGGTGTTTGATGAATAATAATTATTATTAACTATATGTTATTAATATACTTAGGCAAAGACTCTATTTTCTTAATGTCTATTAGAAATTTTTATATGTGACCAGAGTGGCTAAACATCTTTTAAAACATTAATAGCTCCTTACATGGTCTTGGAAGCCCTCACTTTCTCTGTCTCCAGCCCAGTCACCTACCTTGAACTTCAATAATATATTCAGTTCATTCTTATGTTTCTACTTGGATGCCTAATAAATGTTAGATGTTTCAACTTTGACATGTTCCAAGTCAAATGCTTCATATTTCCCCTATTTATAGTGTAAATTTTCACACTCCATAGCCAATCCATCAGGAAATCCCATTTTTTTGTGTTACCTTCAAAATATATTGGGACTCCCACGACCTCTCACCCCATTCAATGCTACCACCTTTGCCCAAGCCTTCATGATCTCTCACCTGGATTTTTGCAATAGTTTGTTAACTGGTTTTCTGTTTCCTACTTTAATGCACAGCCACTTCAACAAATAAATACCCTCTATTCTGCACACAGTAACCAAAATATATACATGCAACTTGTCAAACCATGTCACTTTTCTCCCAACTCCACTGCCCACCCCATGCAGACTTCTTAATATACTGTAAGTAAATCTCCTCCACGGAGTCTTGAGAGCCACTACGCTAGGTCTTTGCTCCACTGTCACCTTCTCAGGAAGG
Source organism: Plecturocebus donacophilus (assembly GCA_004027715.1). Lineage (NCBI taxonomy): Eukaryota > Metazoa > Chordata > Mammalia > Primates > Pitheciidae > Plecturocebus > Plecturocebus donacophilus. The sequence continues at coordinate 4,843 of PVKP010000891.1, read as the reverse complement.
ACTTTCCTGACCATAAATCACAACACTGAGGACAACCCTCCTTGACCCTGACTTCCCCAGACTGCTTTTCTCTGCTGCTCCTCCACAGGGCTTAGCACCATCTGACATGACTGTATATAGTGATCACCCAGTTCCATCCCAGTGGACAGAAGCCCAGTAAGTCAGAATTTCTGTCTTTTGTACACTGATGTATCCCTAATGCCTAGAATACTCCTGAATCCTAACAAATAATAGATTGCTCCTTAGATATATGTAAAATGGACAAATAAGGGAGCAAATTAAAGATTAAACCAATAAATGAATGGATCAATATTACTCTCACAGTAATATAAGTTGAAGCAGAAACCAAGCATCTCATGATTCTAAAATGGCAATAATGATTGCCACTAAGAATGGATACTACTAACAGCGTTTCCTAGAATTATGTAGTGATCTTTAATATATCTAAGGAACATGGCTGTAAATCACTCTCCTTGTTGTTTACAGCTTTTGAAATCAATAATTCCAAGTATAATTAATTCAAAATACATTATTAATGTGTTTACTTAATTTCCACTGGTTTAACCCTGGGTAACAGGAGAATGTTGTAAGTTTAAGTAGATAATCGGGGAGTATAGCAATATTTACAAGTGATAAAACAGTTGCCTAAGTAACAGAAATAATAAAGTTGTCTTGGAAGTCCCAAAATTTTAGTAATATTCCAATCTCCTTGGCTTCCATTGTGCTCCTAATTTGCATGTGCACTGATAATATTGTTTAATTTCCCAAGCACAACATTCATAATCATTTCCAAGCATTATCTGCCTATAATTTTGAAAAAGATAAATTCTTCCCCTGCAAAAATATTGTGCTATTTGCTCAACTTCTCTCAGGCAGTTGTTTTGTCCAGTCATTCGGGTCTCACTGAATCTGTGCCTCATGGCAATAGTGAAATTTTTCAGAATTCAACAGAATTTAAGTCCAAAAATATTTGTTTGTGTCAGGAGAGGCAAAATTAAAAAATAAAAACTGAATTTTTTATTGTATTATAAAATATATTTTTAAAAACTTCCAGATATTTGAACATGAGTGCTGCATTAGGGGAATGAACTAATTTGGCATAGAGAAAACAATTTTACGCAATTTTTATTTCAAAATTTGTTAAATTAAAACAGAACAATTTAAAAAATTTACTTGTTTTACTAATGTAGTTGCCCTAACTTCAGACACAATTTGCCGTTATCTTCAAGGGTAAACTCCACACAGCCTGCTAGAGTTAAGCTAAGCCCCTCAACATTTTGGGGTCCAGCCACATGAGACCCTGGATTGGCCATGGAGTCACATTTGTTTCTGTCCCAGAAAGACACACGTATAGCTTCATGATTAAGCTAAGGGTTGCTTCTTTTTAAATGGCTGCTGCTAACATTTCACATTTGCCGTCCTGACAAACTGCATTTGTGTCTTCTGATTTACCACTCTCTGATTTCTGGTACCTTTGCACACACCAGTTTCTTGATTGTATGTGTGACTTCTAACTTTCTCTATGTAGGAGTTGGGCAGCTCCTGAGTCCAGCCACCTTTGTTCAGCTGCTCACCTTGGTCTTCCTGGTAATGACCTCCACTATTTAAAACCATGTAAGGTCCTTACATGTGCATTATGTGATAGGCTTAATTGGAGAACTATTCATAATTATATGGACAGGAGACAGAAAAATACTGGGTAGAAGAGGGTGGTTTCCTGGCAAAGGCCCACCCTCAGGCCTGGATACCCCGGCCCTAAATGAGAACAGGCATTTCTGTTTTTGCACCCAAAAAGTTTCCTTTGGCCCACCACACCCCCTCTGCTTCCCCCATATGAAACCCAAATCTCAAGCTCCAGAAGAGACCAGCAGACCAGCAGATCAGCAAACAAGCAATGGCAAAACGTTGAGGCAGAGAAAGAGAAGAGGAGGGAGATCTGAACGCCAAGGGGAGTTTGGCCATGGTTGTTCAGAGAAGAGTCTAGCCATAGGCAGCTCAACTCCACGGAAAGACTGCAATCCCACTCCAACCCCACTTCTGGCTCCCCATCCATCTCACTGAGAGTCACCTCCAGCACTACCTAAAGCCTTGCACTCATCCTTTAAGCCCGTTTGTAATCCGAATCTTCTGAGACACTGGGCAAGAGCTTGGGATACAGAAGGCTGTCACACTGGCCCTCTGCCCTTGTGATAAGGCAGAGGGTCCATTGAGCTGATTAATACTGAAGCTGTCTGTAGACAGCAAAGCTGAAAGAGCTTTGTAACACTGGGACTGCAGGAACCCACCCCTAGACACTACCGTGGGGTCTTAGGAGCCCAAAGCCCTCCCCCTGGTCTCTGCACCTGCCAGTCTGCATGCTCCCCATAAGGGTTTGAGCTGAAGGGTTACTAAACAGGCCAGTAACACCCCTGTTGCACATTCTGCAAGGAGAATCAGGGAACTCTCCCATTTAAAGAATATCTGAGTTTTGGAAACAAACAAACAAACAAAATAATAAAGCAGCATTCTTTAATATCCTCTTGTTTCATACATGATTTTCTTTTCTGATTCACTAGTATGTCTCTAAAATCATGCCTACTTTCTTTGCATACTAAATAATTATAAAACTCAGGAAATTTCTACCAACTAAAAGACACAGGAAGTGCTCTTCTGAGTCATATTTAAATATATCAGGAACAATATTAAAAGCAAATAAGTTTCCCACATTAAAACAAAATGCATAAATAGATGTCTGTGCTGGAGTCAGAAGTGTAAACAAACACAATTGTAAATTTTACAGCAGTTTATCATTTTATCTGCTCTTTGAAATCATGCCATTAGTCCTGTTTTGATGAAAATACATTTTCTTTCTGATCTGTAAAGACCATTTTATTACCTTGGTGTTTACATGGGAATATCTTTTTTATTTTATTAAAGTAAGTACAAGGCTAACATTGGAATTAAAACATGCTTTCCAATTACATATATGTCTGTGAAAATGTAAATCAACCTTAAGTTAGTTAATATATTTTTACATTAATAGATTTAACTACAGACACCAATATACTATATTGCTGTTTCATGTCCTAGTCCTAAAAGTACAAAGAAACAAACAGAAATGCTAAATTGCTTCCCTATTAAAAAAAAATAGTTCTTTATGAATATTGATTTGTAATTTTTAAGACGCAGTGCAATGTAGCAGAAAGAGAACTAATTTAATTCTCAGTTAATCAGGGGACTTGGAATCATGTGTCTGGGTTGCAAATACATGGGGACCAGAGTCAAAGTTCTTGGGCATAACTTCTTTCTGTGCTCCTATCTATCTTCACAGAACCATTTCCTAAAATACAATGTCCTTCAGTTTCCTCTTCTGTAAAATTAAGATATTAATTTGTTTCATCTACCTTGTACAGTTATTAGAAGACTCAAAGTGTGTAATGTACAGGTAAGGAGTTTTCATATTTTAAGGCATCCTTTGTTATCAGTCAACATTATTATTTTCCCTAGTTTGGGCAATAAAGATTTGATCATGAGCAAATAACTCAAACAAGCATCATTTTCCTTTTCATACAATTAAAGTAAGGAGTTGAAAGATATGATTTTATTTACTTTTAAAATTCCATGTTTTCATCATTAATTCAATGACAAAAGCCATTTCCTCCCTTGATCAGAATTTTATTTCCTATGAGACTTTTTAATAAAGAAAAATAATCTATGTTAATTATCAATAATTTAAAAGACTAGTAAGGTTACCTGATGTATTTCTGGCTTTGATTCAACTTCTTGGAAAGATAGTTTAAAGCTTTTTGACTTGGAAAAGAGGAATAAGAAATAGTGGCAGGGTATTCTGTTTCTTCACAAGAAACAGGGCAGCTAGAGTTATGTGTTCCCACTGTACATAACTCCTTAAACTCAATGTAGTCTGAAATGAAAACCAGGACAGGGGATTCAGAGAAGGGAAATATTTCATCATGGATAGGACAGTTTTATAAAGTTTATCATTTCACTTTCAATGTTAAAAAGAAGTGGTTACCAACTCCTATCACTACCCTTTGGACCACCTCCCAGTGCTCATTCTCTCTGCTCCTCACTCCTGGTAGATATTCAGGTTCTTGTTTTTACTTTGCTTTTGATACTGAAACCCTTTGTTCCAATGAACCAGGTATTTACTAAGACCTCCTGGTTACTGACAAACTTTGGGTGGTTTTCCGGACTCAACTTTGACTTCTCTAGGAGATAACTTTTGCATGCCTCTGCTAGTTTTTTAGCACTGCTGGTAATGACCACCACTCTTCCCGTACATTTACATGCACTTACACACTCCCATACACTCATAGGCTCACATACACATACACACACTCACATACGTAATACTCTCTCTTACACACAAACACACACACTCTTCAGACCCCATTATCCCACAACAGTCCCTCCTGAACTTTATGGTGTTTTTCCTCAACCTCTCTCTCCAGCCTCCAACAGGGTTAAAAAATCAGAAGAAATCTGGCAACATCATTTCAAGTTTATTGGTTAGTCATATGGCTTTTGCATATTCAGCCTCTGATCTATTAAAAAAAAGAAGATTCCTTCTACCTATAGCCATACCTTGAAATATTTTAGAACCATTGAAAGGAAACTTTTAAATCTATTCCTGCTATCCTGGAGATATTTCCACAAAGGGTTATAAGAGCAAGTTTCATAGAAGGGTATATACTGGTTGGGATTCCATCTTAATAAAACAACCAAATGACTTAAAGTGGAGGTATATATGTGGAGAAAGTTATGGTAGGATATACTAGAGTGTTAACATCAGTTACAGGTTAAGGTAAGAGTTATGAAAGCAAAAAAATTAATACTTTAATAA